>CM033330.1:48349236-48602073 GCA_019359835.1 Pharus latifolius | reverse complement strand
TCCTCTAGGATTGGTTAACTCTTCTGTCTGTCCTCCCGTCTGTGGATGATATGCAGTACTGAAATCCAACTGGGTTCCTAGAGTTTCATGCAGTCTATTCCAAAATTGGAGGTAAACTGGGTTCCACGATCTGAAACTATCTTCTTAGGAATACCATGCAATGCCACTATTCTTTGCATGTATAACTCTGTTAATTTACTGCCATCATAATCTTTTTAACTGGTATGAATGAGCTACTTTAGTAAGTCTGTCCACAATACCCATATGGAATCATATCCTCCTTGAGTTTTAGGTAATCCTGTAATAAAATCCATACCAATTTCTTCCCATTTCCATAATGGTATTGGTAGAGGTTGTAGCTTTCCTGCTATTTTCTGGTGTTTCTGCTTTAACTCGTTGGCATGTATCACAGTTTGCAATGTACTCTGCAATCTCCCTCTTCATATTATCCCACCAGAATCTGGTCTTCAAATCTTGATACATCTTTGTGTTACCAGGGTGTATTGAGTATGGAGTTTTATGTGCTTCATGGAGAATTATTTCCTTAAGATCTGCGTTTTGAGGTACACAGATTCTTTCTCGATACCATACAATCCCTTGGTTATCTTCAATAAAGCCTTGAGCCTTTCCTAACTTGATTCGACTCTTGATCTTACAAATTTCTTCATCTTCCTTCTGGGCATTTCCTATCTGTTCTTCAAGTTGAGATTTTATTGTTAAAGTGGCTACCGTTCCCTGCGGTACTATTTCCACTTGATGATTCTGCAACTCTTGTTGTAGGTAAGGATTCTTCAACATAACCATTCCTTGTAGGTTGTAAACTTTTCTGCTTAGGGCATCAGCTACTACATTAGCTTTCCCTGGATGGTACTGAATACTAAGATCATAATCTTTGATCAATTCGAGCCATCGTCGTTGACGCATGTTGAGCTCTGTCTGTGTGAAAATATACTTGAGGCTTTATGATCTGTAAAGATCTCACACTTACGCCCAATGAGATAATGCCGCCATATCTTTAAAGCATGCACTACTGCTGCTAACTCCAAATCATGGGTCGGATAATTTTCCTCATGTGGTCTCCATTGGCGTGAAGCATAAGCCACTACTTGACCTTGTTGCATTAACACACAACCTATTCCTTGCTTTGAAGCATCACAGTAAACTACAAAATCTTCTTTGCTGTCTGGTAGGGTGAGGACGGGTGTTGTTGTCAATTTCTGCTTCAGTTTCTGAAAACTTTCTTCACACTTGATGGTCCATTCAAATGCAACATCCTTCTTTAGCAGGTTTGTAAGAGGTTGGCAATTTGGGAAAATCCTTCGATGAATCTCCTATAATACCCTGCTAATCCCAAGAAACTTCTAATCTCTGAAACTGAGGTAGGTTGCTTCCACTCCTTGATTGCAGAGATTTTAGCTGAGTCCACTGAAATTCCTTCCGCTGTCAATACATGTCCAAGAAATGAAATTCTTGACATCCAAAATTCACATTTATCAAACTTGGCATAAAATTGCCTCTCTCGTAGCCTTTCCAAGACTAGGTGTAAATGTTGCTCATGTTCTTCCGTACTCTTGGAATATATCAGAATGTCATCTATGAATACTATGACAAACTTGTCAAGAAAATCCATAAATGTACTGTTCATGACATTCATGAATGCTGCCGGAGCATTGGTCAAGCCAAAAGGTACTACTGTAAACTCATATAAACCATATCTGGTAGTGAAAGCAGTCTTCGGTATATCTTCTTTCTTGATCTTCAGCTGATGATATCCAGATTTCAAATCTATCTTGGAAAATACTTTGGCTCCTCGAAGCTGATCGAACAAGTCATCAATTCTTGGTAATGGATACTTGTTTTTAATAGTGACTTCATTCAAAGCTCGGTAGTCTACACACATTCGTAGAGTTCCGTCTTTCTTCCTCACAAACAGAACTGGGGCTCCCCATGGCGAAGCACTGGGTTTGATAAATCCCTTGTTTTCCAAGTCTTCGAGTTGATTCTTGAGCTCCTCCAAATCTGTAACTGGCATCCTATAGGGACGTTTTGCTATAGGTGCTGCTCCTGGTTTAAGTTCAATACTGAATTCTATTTCTCTGTCAGGTGGCATTCCCGGAAGTTCTTCTGGAAACACATCAGAATATTGTTGCACTACAGGCACTTGTTCCAGGCATAATTTTTGCAATGCTTGAACAGATCTTAGCGGTCTCTTGACTGCTGATCTTTCTGCATGGAATAGAACTCTCTCCCCTTGGCTACTGACAAGACTAAGGGTTTTCTCTTCACAATCTACTAGACCTTTATGTTGGGACAACCAATCCATTCCCAAAATAATGTCTAGACCTTGCAGTTCTAGAACTAGTAGATTTGCCTCAAATTCTACTCCTTCTATATTGAAAGTTACATTTGGGCAGATTGAGTAAACAGATAATCTAGCCCCTGGAGTTTGTATAACCATAGAGTACTCTAGTGGTACTTGGTCTATATGCATTTCAACTTCAGATGCAAATGCTTTTGACATGAATGAATTTGTAGCACCAGGATCAAACAATATTAAGGCAGATGCAGATTTAATCAGAAATCTACCTAGAAGAATGTCGGTGGCGTTGCCTGCTTCTTGAATTGAAGTATAGTTTAATCTTCCTCCTTGGGTTGCAGCTGGTGCTCTACCTCTTCCTCTTCCTCGATTAGCCATGTTTCCTCCTCTTCCTGCTGAATTTCCTCTAAAATTCTGCGATGGTGATGCTCTGGTTACTACTGGCTGTGTTCCTGCCTGAGATCTGGCAATGGACATTGGAAGCTGTATCCAAGGACAGAATTCTTTACGGTGCCCACGTTGTCCACAATGATAACACTCAACACGAGGATGAGGGCAATCCTTCTGAGAATGATTTCCTCGGCAGTTGGGGCACAATGTCGTTGCTGGTCTGGGATTCTGATAAGATGGTCGGAAATTGGGAGTGATAGGAACTCTTCCTCTGATTGGATTTGGCTGTGGTCTTGTTTGCTGGAACATCCTCCTCTTTCGGCTTTCTTCTCCCATATTCTTCTTTTCTTCTACCTTTAAAGCTCTGTTCACTAGGGTTTGAAATTCTGTAAGTTCATGAGAAGCAATTTGATACTGTAAATAGTGTTGAAGTCCTTCTGTGAATATGGGACAAAGTGATTTTCAAATTACACAACCAGAAGTGGGTAAACAAGGTCAATGCCACTGGCTGACAAGCTCTGGCATAGAGCTGACAATGTCAAAAACTAGGGCTTAGCATAACTTTTGATCTGGAGCTCCAAATGATGCACCACTTTGTCTGGGAGGTAGGCATTGATAACAGGAACAATTAAGTCAACAGGATCTAGGGCCAGAAATGGCTGGAAAGCAAGAAATTTGATGATGAACAGAGATGAACTGGCTGCACTGGAGCAGTTCTGGACACAAACTTGGCATGGCTATAACTTCCAATCTAGGCTGATCTAGGTGTCGAGCTAGAAGACAAAAATACTCAGGAGGCTAAGGCACATCTAAATGACAAAGTTTCGAGGGCTGAAATGGCCGGGAACACTTTTCCGGTGAACTGTGCCGGAGAAGAACACTGCTATTTGGGGGTTTTTGCTACAGGCCGAGAGAACTAAATTCCTCGCTTGGAGAGCATCTAGGAGATATAGGGAAGCTTCTGGTAACATCAAATTGACCGGAGGATCACCGGAGAAGCCTGGCGACGATCGCCGGTTTTCTGGTAGAGCTTGAATTTGGGAAAAGCTTCGAATGATGTTTAATTAGGGATTCTAAGCTTACAAGCTTGCTTGAAATAACCCACTGATCAATTTGCTTCACAGGTTCGAGGGCTAATTCGAATTGAATCGGGCTGCATTGCCGGAACAGGGCAATCTGGAATTTTCAGCCATTTCCGGTGATCGCCGGCGTTAGGGGTCATCGGGGAGCAATTAAATAGTACAGCACGATGAGGGAGGCGAGGGGAACTTACTAGTGCTGTCAATTTGGTGGTTGAGGCTGCGGTTGAGGCTGTCACCGTGAGGTCTCGAACTGGTCTCGCCGGAGAAGAAGACTAAGACAGAAAATCTGAGACGTGGATGATTTCCAGTGAGGTTTGAGGGAGCTGCTGAGCACAGGGATGCTTAAATAGGCAGGCGAAGCATGCGAAGAGAAAACAATGAAGAGATTGGCTGCTGGTGACTTGACTGGTTGCGTGCTGGAGCAACAGCGGCGAAGACACAGCGAAGAACGGTGATGCGACGGCGACAAGCCTTCAGCTGATCACAATGTCGCTTCATCGGGACCTGGCGAAACTTGTAGCAAGCGGTGGCGACAAGTACTGGCGCGGCGAGGCTACGTGGCGATGGATTGCTGACAAAGTTGCTGCTGATCGCGCGCGGGAGCAAACGCTGGTCGTCGACGTAGCAACGGCGCTGCCACGGTGACGGCTGAGGCGAGGACACGTGCGTACTGGCATGCACGGTCACAAGTGCGGCGAAGCTTGGCCGGCGGCGAGCGTGCACGGCGCAAGAAAACACGGCGAGCTTCTGGTCGTGCACTGGCTGCTTCCCTGGTCGAAAATGGGCTGATTTGCAATATTTGATTTTCACAATTGGACTAATCTGTAATTCTGGAGATTTGGAAGGTTAGAGTTGAATTTGATTCTGCTGATTTGGTAATCTTTATTCCACAGATGATTTGGCAAGGATTGAAAATAAAACTTGGCACATTTGGATAGCTTTTGATACAAATTGAAAATAGGGTAATTTAGGGTAATTGAAATCTAAATTTCATTTGGTTTTGAATTCTGGTACTTAGGATGAGATTTTGGAATTTGAACAGAAGAGAAACTTGTGACAAATAGCATTTTGAGAAGATTTGCCGAAGAAATTCTGAATTTGGAGTTAATCTGGAGATTTTAGCCTTTTTGGATTTTCAAATAACAGATAAGGACTATTTTGCGATAACTTTTGGACTGATTTGTGAAAAGAGTCTAGATAATGAAATCTGGTTGTCAACTTTTTAAATTAAGGTATTGACATACCCATGATCATATTCCAGAAATAATCTGGTCTGAACTTGGTCAAGATTCGGATTAAATCTGTATTTCCGAAACTTAGGGTATTTAAGTAATAGAAGGTATTTCTGTTTTCGAAAACAGAAGGAGCTGATAAATCTGAGAGTTAGGGATAGAATTGGATCTAGGTTCTGAAGACTTTTAAGTTCAAAGTAACTGATAGATCATATCTGAACAATCTGATCTTCATTTGAGGTCACAGGATAGATTTTGGAGATTTCAGGGCTTGAGATAGAAACTGATCTGGCTATTACTACAGATACATGCATGCATGCTATTTATGAAAAAGGAAATTTTCACCCCTAATCAGGGCGTTACAGCTTTCTTCCGAGGTGGAGGCGTGGATGCGCTGGGTGGGGTCGAGGCCGTCTTTGATGTGTCCAGGTTCGCACGAGATCGGCCCTCATGCCCCGAGCTGGGGGCGCAGTCCCCTGGTAGCCCCGCGGCAGGCCACTTCAATTAATGAGCACGTATGTTAGATTATGCAAGTTGAGTGTACTGAGTAGGATGTAATCTAAAATGTGTAGGATTTACCGGTTGTATTACAAGACACTTCTTGGGCCACTGTACGTAGGAGCCCACTGCCTCAGCAAGTGTCTGCAGTTCCTCTGTTGGGACTGGCAACGGAGAATCGTTGTAGCCCGGCATGGCCATGTCCACCTGTACCTTTGAGAAACCCAACCGCAGAGGTACACAGTGGACCCGGACATCCGGCCCAGACGGATATACGAAGCCGTGTGCAACCACTTCCTGCCCGGCGCCTACGTGATTCTGTAGGATGCAGCCCTCCGGCCCCTGCAAATTTGTAACAATTAAAATAGGTTAGCGAAACAACTCTAACAGAATGGGAGTGGCATCAACTTAAGTGCACAGATGAAGGCTTGCAGTACCTCAAGTAGATCCACTGGATCCGCGAGTACCTTCGAAGCGCAACTGCTTATCCGACCCCGCGGGGTACCATCGTCCTGGGGATCCGCATCTGCACTCTTGGCCAGCAATGTTTCTCTCAACCGTGCAAACTCTTCCCTCATTTGTGCGACCTCGGTCTGCACCTCAGACTGTACCTCAGCCCGTATCTCAGCCCGCATCTCCGCCCGTATCTCCTCCCGTACCTCAGCCCGTATCTTATCGGAGAGGTCAGCTTCCTTTTCCTTCCAGGTGCGGGCCTTCTTCCTCGGTGGAGCCGGATCTACGAAACCGGCCTTCCATGACACAATGGCTCCCACGGCCCGTGTCCGCCCGGGATGCTCCTTATTTCCTAGAGCTCGGGTGAGGATGTCGTTCTCCCTCTGCGGGGTAAACAATCCCTCCGCTGCCTCCTTCTCAAAAGAGATCTGTTACATTTGAAGGTACCTTGTGAGACAAATTGCCTTATATACACTTGTGCGCACACAGTTTACGAGGTTAGCCAACTTACCATTCGCCTCACAACGTCGGCGTCCCCAGGGGTTGCGAACTGCACAGACCCCGTGGACGACACGGACCCCCTCCCCCTCCACCATCGCTTGCACCTCTCATCCCTGATCTCGGAGAGCGGCAACTCAGGGGTGTCGATGACAGGATTTTGTTCGTCTTCCTTCTTCCACTGTTCCTCCTTCCCCGCATAGCCCCGGGATCCGAGCCGATGCGGGTGGTCGTTCCTCTTCTGGATCGCCCTATTCTTCTCGCTAAGGGCCTTGAACTCCTCAGTCCCCTTCTGCTTGGTGAATTCCTCCCATACCTCCTCCGATATGAAGGGGTACTTCTCGCAAGGAGATTTCCCCGCAGCTAGGAAGTTACTGACGAGCCAGCTCTTAAAGGTTTTCCATGTTCCGTTCATGTCCTTCAAGCAGGCAGTCCTAGGTGTATTGTCGGGGATATTCCACTTAGCCTGTTTCCGAAAAATGCATACAATTAATCAAGAGTTAGTTAAATTTCAGTTCATTTAACCTTCACTTCCGCCCACAACCTATCCCTCTCGTCCGCCGTCACGTCCTTCCAGCTCTGGACGGTGATCTTCACCCTTTCTTTCGCCAACAGCCCAACGTAGGCCGCGTACCTCCCAGCATTCTTTCCAATCGGCCTCCCAAATTGGTTGAACTCACAAGAAAGATCAGTGCGTTTGGCCAAACGCCCCAACGTCGTCGCGCCTCGCCCCACCCTCTTGCGCTGGGATGTAACAGCCCCATCTTCAGTAGTTACGATGGGGTTGGCCCTAGTCGAACCACTAGTACCATCCGATGAAGACGACGACATATCTTCCCCTACAAAACCTTCAACAAACCATATATATGGCAATTAATTCGCCTTGGACTTCCATAACTCAGCCCATGACTGGAGACTAACTAGGGCGGCAAAAGGGAAAATAATACAAAAAGAAAGACATGCATAAATTACTTACTGAACTCTTCAGAAATATTTTCTATCGGTAAACACATGAGCTGCCGATAGACCATAACAATTACCTCCACACAAGACAATTTTTCTATCGGCAAACACGTGAGATACCGATAGAACATAACAATGTTCTCTACATATGGAATTTTGTTGACAAGCCACCATTCACTGTCATCACATAACATTCTCGATAATTTGCTACACTAATATTCATGGGCCAGCATTATTATTTCACACGTAAATATGCACACAAGCATCTAAGTGCTACTGTGCATAATCTTTAGCCTAGCCTGTATGTGAGTCATCAGGACTTCACAGCTATTAGGTTGGGAAAGGTCATGTATATAGGCATTTGAAACATATACATCGAAGACCCATCCACATTGCCATATATTCATACGAAGTGAGTAAAAATTCCCAACCAAACTAGGTTGGGAAAATTTTCTATCGGTAAACACATGAGCTGCCGATAGAATATGTGTAAGAACACCTCCAACATATAATCTGCATTACATGGCAGTTGGATACAATTGATCACACATACAGCAGTATAGAGAAGTTAAAATCTCAAAACAGGTTCATTACAGCACTGGAACATATTATGTAAACCCTAATTAAAATCAACATTGCCTGCGGAATGTACATAAGCCAACACAATAGGGAACCCTAGTGTAATTGCAAAACTCCAAGAATTAGTACGTGCAAAACACTAGGATCAAATAAAGAAGATGCTGGAAATAGAACGACGAATTAGGGTATTTACGGCGGCGATCAGTTCTGGTGATGCAGAGGCGGTGTAGAACGCAGCAGCGGCGGGCGAAGGACGAAAATAAGAACCGGTGGCAGTGACGAACCAGTGTCCAGCCGGCGATCGTCGTGTGGGAGAGAGGAAGTGAGTGCTCACGGCGGAGGTTGGGGTTTTCTTCGCTCTCGAAGAGACGCAGTGCTCTAAGGTGGAACTGTTCGAGTGGAGGGAAACTAAAGGGCCGTGTACGAGTAATAAAGTAGCGGAGGAACTTTTCTATCGGTATAACAAAATGATACCGATAGACTTATGTAATTTTCTATCGAAACAACAAAATAATACCGATAGAAAAAGTAAATTTCCCGGAAAAATATTTGAATTAGTGATTGCATTTTTCTATCGGTATAAACAATAAAATCCCGTGAGACCAATTTTCTACAGAAAATTTTTTTAAAGTGCTTGAGATTGGGTGCCATTTTTCTATCGGTAAAAACAACAAAATACCGTGAGAGTAATGAAAAGGTGCCCTTTTCTATCGGTATAAACAAAAAAATCCCGTGAGCCCAATTTTCCCCAGAAAATTTTTTTGATTAAGTGCTTGAGATTTGTGTGCCTTTTTTCTATCGGTAAAAACAACAAAATACCATCAGAGTAATGAAAAGGTACACAATTTAACATCAAACAGACCGTGGTTGAAAGCTGCAGAATGTTAAAGAAAGAGGGAAGATAGCCGGAAAATTGGAAAATTGACATAAAAAGAAATTGTTCATTCATTGTTGTTTTATCACTTACAAAAAAAAATAAAACCCAAAATGCTAGGTCAAGGGGTGGTCTTAGCCCTGGCTGCATGTAGAATAGAGTCAGTTAGACTTGCAGCCAGGACGCAGGACTCCTCTAGCGACAAGTTGTCCCTAGGATCAACTACTACCGCGTCAAGAAGGCCTGCGACCTCCCTCAGCTTCGCTATGGTATCCTTCATAGTCAAACCGCAGCCAGCGATGGTCATATCCGCGGCTTTCTTCTCCTCGCGAAGACGCCTCGTCCTCGCCCTAGCATTGTCACCATCCGTCTTCATGCGCTTAATGCGCTGGAAGAGATCGTCAAGGTCAAGCCGTAGCTGAGTGTGCTTGTCTGTAAGGAGCTTGTGCTACTCCTGGAGGGCCCTCAGGTCAGCCTTCACTTTGGCAGTGTCTTCCACGGCTACCATTCCCTGTGCAAATCAATAGGTCAAGAATGAACTGAACATGGATTAACAATACAGGGGTAAACCGAGGAGATTTAGAGTTCTTACCGGGGAGGCCGTGGATGACGATCCCATGGAGGTTGCCATTGTGAAAGAGAAGATGAGGAGTCCAACCGTTCGAGAATTAGAAAAACAACAAAATACCGCGACGCATGGCGAGGTACTTATAGAGTTTCCAAGGCGACGCATGGCGACACGGTTGAGAATTCGAAGCGGCAGAATATTCTTCTATCGGTAAAAACAGGAAAAAACCGTCAGACAACAAATACCGTGAGACAAATGAATTTATTCTAACGGTAAAATAGAACAATACTGATAGAAAACGTTTTGAAGTGCCTGAGAGAAGATGTCCTTCTCTATCGGTATAAATAACAAAATACCGTCAGGGATTTTTGCTGAACTTAATTTGAAGAGGCTGCGATGAGATTTTTGCAAGTGCTATTTGAAGGGAAGAATTAAATATTTACATGATAAAGGTACTGTACATGTTAGAACTCATGCTGTGGAGTAAAATTGAGATGTATTAATGCTGTGAACTAGCTTATCATTAAATTCTAAAGAAAAATGTACTGCCTGATGTATTAATGATAAGTTCCTCACCTTGCTGCAGAACTTGTGGGCTGTTTGCTTGGCATTTATCCCTGAAATAGAAATTAATCATCAATGGTTCTCAACCCATAATCCTTCTTCGTGGTCATCTCGCAGATACGTTGTTTCGTCGATATCTTCAGTACGGATAGATTGAATGTCCTCTAAAAATGGAGGTATTTCATCGAATTGGTTATACTCCTCTTCGTCGACAACATCTTCGACCCCAACAATACGTCTCTTGCTGTGGAGGACAACATGCAAGTTTGGATTGGCCGGGTCAACGATGTAGAATACCTGTGTGGCTTGCTTCGCAAGTATGAATGGATCGTCTTGGTGTCCGACTCTACCAAGATCGACGAGAGTAAACCCGTAACTGTCAACTTGAACACCTCGAGGGATTTCGACCCATTGGCATCGAAACAGGGGAATCTTAAGTAATCCGTAATCGAGCTCCCATATTTCGTCAATAACACCGTAATATGAGTTCAGCGCCCTTACTGACCTGGCATCCTCGGAAATAGCAAACAGTGTCACTCCGCTACATTGCGTGCTACTCTTGGCGTCTTGAGCTCTTGTGTAAAATGAATACCCATTGATGTCGTACCCCTGCCAAGTCCCTACAGTGAATCTTGGGCCTCTAGCCAACCATGTCACAGTTTCACTTACGGAGCCCTCGGCAGCTCGCGTGACTCTTTCTTGGATCCACTCAGCAAATTTCCTGTTATGTTCTCTGCTTACCCAAACGTCTGACTTCGAAGGATTCTGTGACCATAACATTACCTTGTGCTCGTGTATGTATGGCTCGACCTCCGTCATGTGTTGTAAGACCCAAAAATGTGATTTTGCGTACACATCACGAGCGGGGACGATAGCTTTGAATCCAATCGTTCCAATTCCCTCAAGCCTACCCTCGTGTCGGGACCTAGGAACACCAATTGGGTCAACCCCGGCCATATAATCTGTGCAAAATTCAATCACCTCCTCGGCGGCATAACCTTCCATGATACTCCCCTCGGGTCGACGACGGGTCCTTACGTATCCCTTCAATACACCCATAAATCTCTCAAATGGATACATGTAGCGCAGGCACACAGGTCCACAAAACTTAATTTCTCTGATAAGGTGAACAATCAGATGGACCATAACATCAAAAAAGGATGGAGGGAAATACATCTCGAGCTGACAAAGAGTTGTAACCACGTCGCGTTGCAAAGCGTCCAGTCCATCGGGATCAATTACCTACGAGGACACAGTTGCGCCAAATATTCATATCAGAAAAATCTTCTAATTAAGCTCCACAAATGGAGGTAGTGAACTTATAGTACGAGTGCACGTACTTACCTTGCAAGATATTGCGTTGAAGAAATAACATAGGTTTGTAATTGTCTCTCTGACTTTAACTGGGAGAATGCCTCTGATAGCAATGGGAAGCATCTGTGACATCAAGACATGACAGTCGTGGGACTTCATGCCAACCAGTCTTAGGTCCTTCATAGACACAAGTTTTTTCAAGTTCGCGGAGTACCCACATGGAACTTTAACACCGTGCAGGCATCGACAGAGTTCTGTTTTTTCGCTCTTGGACAACGTGTAGCAGGCCGGGGGGAGGTATGTACGCTTTCCATTCTCTAAAGGTGCAAGCTCAGTCCTTATCCCCATTTCCACCATGTCACGACGAGCTTTCACACCATCCTTTGTCTTTCCCGGAATGTTCAACAACAAACCAATCAAACTGTCACAGACATTTTTCTCTACATGCATGACGTCAATGCAATGTCGAACTTGTAAGTGCTCCCAGTACGGTAGATCCCAGAGAATCGATCTCTTCTTCCAAACATTTTTTTCTCGAGGTTTAGAATGCTTACCGAACTCAACTTTGATGTCGTTCACGCGTGAGTAAATCTCCTTACCGGTCAGAAACACT
This sequence comes from Pharus latifolius, assembly GCA_019359835.1. Classification (NCBI taxonomy): domain Eukaryota; kingdom Viridiplantae; phylum Streptophyta; class Magnoliopsida; order Poales; family Poaceae; genus Pharus; species Pharus latifolius. Next base: position 48,590,128 of record CM033330.1, on the reverse strand, counting down.
GGAGCTGATCCCTTCTCAGGCTTCCCGTTAAATGATTTCCTCTCCTTACGGTACGTGTGATGCACCGGAAGAAACCTGCGGTGACCCATGTACACTGTTTTCCGGCAGTTTCGCAGCCAGATGCTCTCAGTTTCATCTAGACAAATAGGGCAAGCCTTGGCTCCTTTCGTACTATACCCCGACAAATTGCCGTAGGCAGGAAAATCATTTATGGTGCAAAATATCAGGGCCCGCAAGATGAAATTCTCTTTCTTGTATGCATCCCACACCTGCACACCCTCACTCCACAATTTCTGTAAGTCCTCGATTAAAGGTGCTAGAAACACGTCAATATCATTTCCGGGTTGTCTGGGTCCTGAGATTAGTAACGCCATCATGATGTACTTGCGTTTCATGCATAACCAAGGAGGAAGATTGTAGATGCATAAAAGAACTGGCCAAGTGCTGTGCCGGCTGCTCATATTACCATGTGGGTTCATACCATCTGTACTCAGCCCGAACCTTACATTCCTAAGTTCGCCGCCGAACTCAGCAAATGTTCTGTTGATGTTTCTCCATTGAATAGAATCAGCTGGGTGTCTCAGTTTTCCGTCTTGTTTCCGGGCTTCAGCATGCCAACGCAAGTGCTTCGCGACTTTCGGATTTGCAAACAGCCGCTTCAATCTAGGTATCACAGGCAAGTACCACACAGTTTTTGCCGGGGGCCCTTTCCTTACCTCGTGACGTTCACTGTCAATCCGGTCCCTACGCGTATACCTCGATGCGCCGCATCTTGGACAAACATGCAAACTGGAGTACTCGTTACGGTACAACACACAATCATTTGGGCATGCGTGTATTCTTTCGATTTCCATTCCCAACGGACACAACAGTTTTTTGGCTTGGTAAGTAGATCTTGGCAACTCATTTCCCTCTGGAAGCATGTCCGCTAGAAGATCTAATAGTGCCGTGAAACTCTTATCACTCCAACCGTTTCCTGCCTTCAAGTTATATAATCTCAGCACAGAAGACAGTTTTGTAAATGTTGCACATCCAGGGAACAGAGGCTTCTCAGAGTCAGCAATCAGTTTCTCAAATTCACAGAAGTCATTTTCGTTGTAATCTTCCTCTACATCACGTAACATCTCATCTAGATTGTCATCATCATCATCTACGTGCACATCGGAATTAACATTACCAAAATTGGGATGATCATCGATATTATTGCAATCCACATCCGAGTCGTGCTGATTGGTAGTAGTGGTGCTTGTTTCCTCAAGATCTTCGCCATGCCATATCAAACGGGTGTATCGCGCGTTAAAACCACGACGAATCAAATGACTCTTAATTTGATCAGAGTTGCTAAACCTCTTCAAGTTCATACAATCTGTACAAGGACAGAGCATATTTTTCTCTCCCTTCCTCTCCTTTTGTTGCTCAGCAAATTTAATAAACTCATTCACACCATCCAAATATTCAAGAGTAGTACGTTTTATTCCATACATCCAATATTTCCTGTCCATCTACAATTAACAAAATTTAACGAGTAAGCCATGCATGAAACCTGCCCGATTAAGTTATGTATATGTACATGTACAGCCTCTTACAACAGATACATGTGTTGAACCCTAGCCTGACGAAATTAACACTAATTAACCTAGCTAACTACACAATACAAGCTAGTTAGCTCCTAAAACATGACGCATTTCCAGCTACCAAGCTCCCAAGCTTAGAGCTACAAACTTGGAACTACACAATACAGCTAGCTTGCAAGTAGAGAGGAAGGGAGATCTAGAGGGAGAGAGAGATAGGTGTCGACGATTAAGCATACCTTAAAGAGAGGGGCGCAATCAACTTCCCTCCAGCCTGCGCTGATCACCCTAGCAGTGTAGCTGGAACTTTCGTCACAAACAGAGGGACACAGAGTGCAACAGAACAAATTAAAGAGCAGCTCAGCAATGGTCGACTGGGGTTTTCCTTATAATGGACATTTTTCTAACGGTAAATACATGAAATAACCGTCAGACTAACTTAGGTAATTTACCGCTCACATATTCTATCGGTAAAAACACACACATACCGTTAGAGAATATACATTACTGAGCAAATATATGTATTTTTCTATCGGTAAATATGTGCATTTACCGTTAGAATATGCATGACTAAACAAATATATGTGCTTCCTATCGGTAAATATGTGTATTTACCGTTAGAATATGCATGACTGAACAAATATATGTATTTTTCTATCGGTAAATATGTGCATTTACCGTTAGAATATGCATGACTAAACAAATATATGTGTTTCCTATCGGTAAATATGTGTATTTACCGTTAGAATATGCATGACTGAACAAATATATGTATTTATACAATTATATATTTTCTATCGGTAAGAAAACAGAATACCGTTAGTAATAAAAACATCTGTAGAAGCCGAATGGTTCTATCGGCACAATAAATATTACCGATAGGAATTTTTGTACATACTCTATCGGTCTGTACGTACACTACCGATAGAATATTACTAGTGTAGAAGGCCAACAGTTCTAAGATATTTTGTGCAATATTCTACCGGTATAAACATGCATTACCGATAGAATAAAACTATTAGAAGACGAACAGTTCTAAGCAATTTTCTATATATTCTAACGGTAAAAGAATCCATTACCGATAGAATAAAAATATTTGTAGAAGGTCAACTATTCTATCGGCGAACTACATATTGCCGATAGGAATTTTTAATATATTCTGTCGGTATATTCATACAGTAGCGATAGAATAAGTCTAGTTGTTGAAGTCGACCAGTCCTATCGGCGCACAACATTCTTCCGTCAGTACTTATGCATCTCTTCTAACGGCAAATATGTTCATCACCGCTAGAGTAAATCATACTATTTATTCTATCGGTAAGTTTCTTAGAAACCGATAGGGAAAATACATCCGTCGGGCTTTTTTGACCGCGAGGCACATTTTCTATCGGTTTTGTGCTGTTTCGCTAATAACCGATAGAAGATAGGGGTTAGTAGACTGCATTTCTGTACTAGTGTCTTCTTCTACATCACGTAACATTTCATCTAAATTGTCGTCATCTACATGGACTTCTGAATGAACATTACCAATGTTCTGATCATGATCATCATTACTGCAATCCACTTCCGGGTGCTGCTGAGTGGTAGCGGTGCTCGTTTCCTCAAGATCTTCACCATGCCATATCCAACGGGTATAGCGTGAGTTAAAACCACGACGAATCAAATGACTCCTAATCTGATCAGAGTTGCCGAACCTTTTTAAGTTCATACAATCTATACAAGGACAATACATATCGTTCTCTCCCTTCTTCGTCTTTTCTTGCTCAGCAAATTTAATAAACCCATTCACACCCTTCAAAACTCAACAGTAGTATGTTTTATTCCATACATCCAATATTCTCGGTCCATCTACAATTATTTCACAAAATTGACAAATTGAAATAAATAATTAATGACTCAGGGCATGCATATATGCATGAAACATCATCAATTAGCTAGGCCATATATGTGTACAGCTGCTTAATTACATTAAATGGATATGTATGAAACCCTAATTAACTTGATGCATTAATTGGAAGAGCCAGCTAGCTAGCTGCTTAACTTCAGCAAGCTATAGCTAGCTAGCCAACCTAGCCTTCTAGCTAGTTTGGAGCTACATGTATCTAGTTTAATGAATTGCAAGAGAGAGAGAGAGAGGGAGAGTGTGAAAGAGTGATCGAGAGAGAGAGAGAGAGGTGATGAGAAGATGACAATACCGAGGGGGATCGAATTATCAACCTCTCAGCTAGCTTCTCCAGATCACTCTAGCTTGGAGCGTGGATGCACGTACGGTAGAAATGATTCCAACATGCAGAGCGCAGAGCAGGGGTCGACCTAATTAAGTTGTACAATTTTACTATCGGTTCATAAACACAAACCGATAGTAAAATAAGGTCCCCACTGTCATAACAATTAGTTTATATGACGTCATTTTACTGTTAGTTTGTTTTATATAACCGATAGTAAACTGTACTCTATTATATCGGTTTGTACAGTAGTAACCGATAGTAAAAAGTCAGTAATTTCACTATCAGTTACGAAAGAAAAATCGATAGTACTATTTCATCTATTATATCGGTTGGTACAATACGAACCGATAGTATAAAGTCTGTAATTTTACTATCAGTTACGAATGAAAAACCGATAGTACTATTTCAGCTATTATATCGGTTGGTACAGTAATGACCGATAGTAAAAAATGTTTGCATTTCACTAATAGTGTACCAGTTTATAACCGATAGTAAAAAGCCTCTTCTCCGCCGCTGTCGTCCTATTCTATCGGATTTTTCCCAGATTGCTTATAACTGTTAGAAGATATGGGTTAGTGGATTGCATTTCTGTAGTAGTGATGGAGGTAAGTGTAATGTCGCAATTAGCCGAGCAGGTAGCACTCTTGACCGATAAATTATCAATTCTTGGATCTTCTGCTACTTCATCTGTTAATGCAATTGCACCTATATGTGAACTGTGTGGCATACATAGCCACTATGGCCATGAATGCCAATTTAACCCATCCATGGAGCAGGCAAACACTTTTCAGGGTATGCAACAACGGCAAGGTAATACTTTTCCTAATTCGTATAACTCTGGATGGCGCAACAATAAAAATTTTGCATGGTCAGGACAAAATCAGCAACCTCAATGCCAACAACCAAATTTTGGACAGCAGCAAATACATCAACAAAATCCCCAATATCAACCTCAAAGGCCACCGTTTCAACCACAAAATCAGCAACCTTATCGACCTCCAAACTAACGACAACCCGAGCAATCGAACATGGAGCGCATGCTAGAGAGCTTTCTAGCAAATCAAGAGAAAGAGAAGACGTCCATGAACCAAAAGATCGACTCCATATCGACTCACGTCCGCATGCTCGAGACTAAAATCGCACAATTGGCGAATCCTGCACCGAAAAATATAACCCTCTTCCTTCTCAACCTATTAATCCTCGCAATTCTGAGCATATTAATTCCATAGTTTGTTCTAACTCTTTTGTTTCTAATGCAGTGATCTTAAGGAGTGGAAGAAAGGTACTGGAACGAACACCACCAACCGAATCTGCGCCGGCAAGCGAAATTGAAGAAGTACCATCACAGCCGGCAAAGGATGATGACAAGGTCACTGAACCACAAGGAAAGGAAAGTGGAGAAAATCAGGTAACACATATTTATAATCCAACTCCACCTTTTCCGGGAAGGTACGTAAAAGCAAAACTGGATAAGCAATTTGAAAAATTTGTTGAGATCTTGAAAAAGCTTAAGGTGACTGTGGCTTTCACTAATTTAGTAAGTCAAATGCCTTCTTATGGAAAATTCTTGAAAGATATACTTACTAAAAAGAGGGATTTGAGTGAATTTCAAACTGTTGCTTTAACCAAAAATTGTAGTGCTTTAATTCAGAACAGGATGCCGGCAAAGCTATAGGATCAAGGGAGCTTCTCCATCCCTTGTAACATAGGTATGGTACATATCAATCGAGCTCTTTGTGACCTTGGCGCAAGCGTTAGTATGATTCCTCTTACCATCACACAATGTTTGAGCATGGGTGAGATTAAGCCTACACGCATGGTTCTGCAACTCGCTGATCGTTCGGTAAAGCATCCAGAAGGAATCCTGGAAGATGTGCCTCTTCAAGTTGGTAAATTTTATCTCCTGATTAATTTTGTCATTCTTGATATGGATGAAGATGTTGCTATACCTATTATATTGGGACGACCCATGCTCCGGACAGCAGGTGCCCTCATCGATGTTCATGAAGGACAAATTACTTTTCGCATAGGGGACGAGAAAATTTTATTTAAAATGTCTAAACTTGTTGACTGCCCTATGTATGAAGAGAAAATTTGTAGCGTGAATTCTCTAGAAGAAGTCTTGGAAGAGGAGTCACCACTTCAACTCACTTTTGGGGAAGGAACGGATGAACTATTCGAAAATGAAAAAAACGGACAGCAGCGAAGAAAACAAACAAAACAAAGATGAACCAACAAAAGAACCATCCAAAGAGGACATCTCGGATTCCAACGTCACAGGTAAGGAAAAGGTAAGTAAACCTACACTCAAAACTCTTCCTTCCTCACTGAAATATATGTTTTTGGATGATGATGAGATGCAACCTATCATTGTTAATGCAAACTTGATCAATTCACAACTAGAAAAATTGATTTCTTTACTTTGTGTGCATCGCAATGCTCTTGGTTATTCTATTGATGATATCAAAGGGATTAGCCCTAAAATTTGCATGCATAGGATCTCTCTAGTTGATGAAACTAAAACCTCCTTTGAGTGTCAACTTAGATTAAACCCGAACTTGAAGGAAGCTGTAAAAGCTGAAATTTCAAAACTATTAGATGTAGGTATCATTTATCCATTTCTGATAGTAATTGGATTAGTCCTGTTCATGTGGTTCCAAAGAAAGGAGGTATGACTGTGGTCAACAATGCTAATAATGAATTGATCCCTACTAGACTTGTTACTGGATGGCGCATGTGCATTGATTATCGTAAATTAAATAGCGTCACTAGGAAGGATCACTTTCCATTACCTTTCATTGATCAAATGTTGGAAAGATTAGCCAAACATGCATACTTTTGTTTTCTTGACGGGTATTCGGGGTTCTTTCAAATCCCAATTCATCCCGATGATCAAGATAAGACGACGTTTACATGTCCCTTCGGTACTTTTGCCTATAGGCGCATGCCGTTTGGATTATGTAACGCGCCTGCAACCTTTCAACGATGTATGATGGCTATCTTTTCAGATTTAATCGAAGAAATAATGGAAGTCTTTATGGATGATTTTAGTGTTTATGGTTCCTCTTTCGATGCTTGTCTCCAAAATCTTTCTCTAGTTTTAAGTAGGTGCGAAGAAGTCAACCTTGTACTAAACTGGGAAAAGTGCCAATTCATGGTTCAAGAAGGTGTGGTGCTTGGCCACGTAATTTCTGAACGAGGGATTGGAGTCGACAAGGCAAAAATCGAAGTCATAGCAAGTCTTCAACCACCAACCAACGTGAAGGGCATATGCAGTTTCTTGGGACATGCAGGTTTTTACTGTCGTTTCATTAAGGATTTTTCCAAAACTGCTAAACCTCTCACTCATTTGCTTGGTAAAAATGTGCCTTTTGATTTTGATGAAAAATGCCTTGATGCCTTTAATTAACTGAAACATGAATTAACTACTGCTCCCATCATACAACCTCCAAATTGGAAAGAACCTTTTGAATTGATGTGTGATACTAATGATTATGCAATTGGCGCTGTTCTAGGGCAAAGAACAAATAAGGTCTTACATGCTATATACTACGTAAGAAAAACTTTGGATGATGCTCAAAATAATTACACTACAACTGAGAAAGAATTGCTTGCTATAGTCTATACCTAGATAAATTCCGTCCATATTTGATTGGTTGAAAAGTAATTGTGCATACTGATCATGCTGCTCTTAAGTATCTTTTGACCAAGACAGAAACAAAGCCACGGCTTGCACGATGGATCTTACTGCTGGAGGAATTTGATCTGGAGATCAAAGATAAGAAAGGTGCTGAGAACGTCGTCACCGATCATCTCTCGCGACTCTTGACCGACACCGCCAACATTCACATTAATGACACTTTACCCGATGAGCACCTTTACTTGATTCAACAAGAACCATGGTATGCTGATATTGCAAATTATTTATTTAACCATGAACTTCCTCCATGGTTGACAACTAGACAACGAAAGTGCTTCCTCCACGACATCCAACGCTACTACTGGGACCATCCGAGTCTTTTCAAAAAGGGAGTTGACAACATATTTCAAAGATGTGTGCCTGTAACATCCTGAGTTTTGGGGTGAAAAGTTTCTTTCTTAAAAAGTCATGCATGCATATGTCTCTTCTAGATCAGCCAAATCAGCCTCAGCTTTATTCTGTTCTAGCCCTAAAATCTCCAAATTTTTCCTATGAACCCCAAATCAAGATCAGATTGTTTAGATGTGATCTATCAGTTATCCTCAACCTAAAAGCCTTCAGAACCCAGATTCAATTCTATCTCTAACTTCCAGATTTATCAACTCCTTTCTGTTTTCGAAAACAGAAATATCTTATATTACCTAAATACCCTAAGTTTCAGAAATTCAGATTTAATCAAAATCTTGACCAAGTTTAGACCAGATTATTCTTGGATTATGATCAAGGGTATGCCAATACCTTAATCCAAAAAGTTGGCAGTCAGATTTCTCCATTTAAACATTTTTCGCAAATCAGTCCAAGAGTATCACAGATCAGTCCTTTTCCAGATTTTCCAGAAGCCTGAAAAGGCAAAATGTTGCAAATCATCTCCAAATTCAAATCTGATTCAGGGAACACCTCCCAAATGCTTTTCAACACAAATTCTTCTTTTATGAGTATCTCAAAATCAAACCCTAAATCCCAGAATTCGAGATCAATAAGATTCAGACTTATTTTACCCTAATCTACTCTGTTTTCAGTTTATATCAAAAATCATTCAAATGTCTCAAATTTTATCTTCTATTTGTGCCAAATCATCTGTTGAATCAAGTCTATCAGATCAGTGCAATCAATTTCAGATTAAACCCTCTAAATCATCAGATTTACAGATCAGTCCAAACCAAGAATCTGAAATCACAAATCAGCCCTAATTCGACCAGGACAGCTGCTGAGTGCACGACCAGAGCTCGCCGTGATTTTGCGCCGCGTTTACTCGCCGACGGCCAAGCCTCGCCTGAAATTGTGACCGTGCATGCTTGTGCGCACGTGTCCGTGTCTTAGCCATCGTCGTGGCAATGCCGTGGCAGCGCCGTTGAACAGCAATTGCTTCCGCGCGCGACCAGCAGCAGCTGTTGTCAGCAACTCCTTGCCACGTTGCTTTGCATTGATAGCTTGTGTTGCCACCGCCTTGCACCGCCCGACATTGTTGAGTCCCGATGAAGCAACAGCTTTGCACCGCCTATGCACCATCGCATCACCGCTCGCCGTTGTTGCATCTGCGCCCGGCAAATCAAGTCACTGACGCCAAATTCATTGCTGCTACTTCATTGCAAGCTTCGCCCTCTGGTCTATTTAAGCAATCAACACCTTGTGCAATCTTCCCATCACCAGAACTCATCCAAATTCCAAATCTACTCCGATGCAGTCGTCTTCTCCAGTGAGTCCAGTTCGAGGCTTCACGGTGCCAGCTCATCCCACAGCACCTCCTACCAAATTAACAGCATCAGTGAGTTCCTCTCATCACACTCATCGTGCTGTATCATTTAATTGAAATTCCTTGCATCTTATCGCCGGTGATCGCCGGAATTCCCGATATGCCCTGTTCCGGCAATGCAGCCCGATTTACCTCAAATCAGCTCTCGATTCTGTGGAAGAAAATGATCAGTGAACCTTTTGAAGCAAACCTGTGCATCCAGATTCCAGAATTGAACCTCAATCGATGGTTTCCCCAATTTTGGACTTCATCCATTGTCGACGATCGTCGCCAGGCCACACTGGCCATCCTCCGACCAAATTGACCATCCCAGCAGCATCTCTATACTTCCCTCATACTCCCTGAGCTTGGAATTGAGTTCATTTATCCTGTATCGAAAACCCCCAAATGGCAGTGCTTCTTCTCCGGCACCGGTCACCGGAAATCCATTCCCGGCCGATCTAGCTTCAACCACTTTGTCCTTCAGGTGCGCTTCAACCTCCTAAGCATTTTTGTCTTCTAGCCCGATCTCTGAAACTGTCCAGATTTCAAGTTATAGCCATGCCAAAAACCTTGTCCAGTGGCTTCACTGTGCTGTGTCGCCACTACATTTCTCCATTGATTTTCATCACCTTCCAGCCATCTTCAGCCTTAGATCCTATTGAATGATTTGTTCCTGTTATCAATGCCTACCTCCCAGACAAAGTGGTGCATCATTTGGAGCCCTAGATCAAAAGTTATGCCAAGCCCTAGTTTCTGGCCATGTCAGTTCAATGCCAGACTATGCCAGCCAATAGCATTGGCCTTGTTTACCCACTTCTGATTGTGCAATTTGAAAGCCACTTTGTCCACTGAATTTGTAGAGTTATGATCTACAATTTCATCTTCTGTCACAACTTGAGATAAGCTCTCTAGCTTTTCTTGAAGCTATGTCAGAGCCTTGATCCGAATGTCAATCTGCGGACATTCGCTGTTTTTGACGAAACCAGCCACAAAATTGATGTTCTTATTGCAACCTTGAGATCCTAAGAGCATCTAACACCCATCCTTAGCCAATTCCTTGAAACCCTAGAATCTCGAGTCAGTTCAAATTGCAATCCCAATTATCTCCAATATCGTTCAATCATCCTTGTTAAGCATATCTGCATATAGATCCTAAAACATTTTAATATAATAAGTAATTATTGTGTGTTTGTTTGTCACCGAGCAGATCCAGAAACTAAGTTCGGGGACTTCGCTGTTGACCCGTCATCAACTGCTGTTTCTTACGACGCGGAAGGCAAGTCATATCCTTGGTCATCTTGAACCTATATTTTAAATGTTGCTATAACATAACTTTGAATATAGATAATAATGCATGAGAAAGATTGAGAATGGTTGATTTATGAATTGGCAGTACTAGACTGGTTATCTTTGAAATGTGAAATAAACAAGTTTTGAGCCATGAACTATTATATATGTATTTATATACTTATATTCATGAAATAAAACCACTAGTCGTGACCAGAAAAATGGTATGGAATGGTGGTAGCACTGAAGGTGCTAAACTGCGAAGGAACGCAGGCACTGAAGGTGCAGGGTTGTGGATGGTCTGGTCACTGGCATATAAGGACTAGAACCTTGTGTTGTACGTCTAGTGGCATGAACAACGTGCTAACCGCAAGCCTAGTATGGGACAGGCCTGAACAAGTACTTATGTGGATCGCACATGAAACCCCTGCATGAGATGAAAAACAATACACTAAACTCACGGGGTTCAGCTCCTCCACATATCACTGAATGTGATTTGATCAAGCACGTTGACCCAGTAATGGGAAGAGGCATTCGGGTGTGGGGGTAATCCCGCCACAACTGCGGTCTGTGTGAAGAAAACTACAGGGTCAGGGGTGAATTGTGAGTGATACATAACAAAAGTTCTTGTTATCTCCACTTTGCCGCTCACAGTATGAAGTGAGTCAGGGGTCCAATCATTATGTGATGATAGGAAGGGCTTGAAAGTGGAATATCTTGCGGGTAAATTGGTACCTCTCTATAGAGTTTAAAAACGTATTCGAATACTCTGAGCTCCCGGGTTTATAGGAGTCTGCTGCGGTGGATTAAATCCACGAGGTGTGACACAAGTATTATTTTCTAAATAAAATGTGTTAAATCAAGTTTACCCAAAAGACATGTGTTGTCATGATAAGGAGTGCTACCGTGGGCTGTCGTGTGTCGACGTGTCGCGGTAGTGCTATAATCTAGTGAACATGAATAGTGATGCTATATTATGAAAGGTGCTGCCATGAGATGAGGTATGAAAATAAAATATTATTTTATAAACATCCATAATTCTTGACTAGTCTAGGTTCATATCATCACTACTATATGTATCTACTCTTACCTATGACTTGCTGAGTACGTAAGTGCTCACTCTTGCAACCTACAAATCAGTAGTTGGAGCATTCAATAACCAAGATGAAGGCATGGAGAACCTTGTGCATCCGGAAGGAGGAGAGTCAGTCCCGTCATTGCCCTGATGTGTGTTGTTCTGCCGTCCACTTCTCATTGTGGGTGGGTCACCTATCTTCTGCTGTGTAGATGTTATTTTGTTAAACCATGTATGCCGTGAAGGCATTGTAATCTTCTTATGTAATATCAAGACCAGTAGGCCACACTGCTTAAATATTTTGTAAGTTACTCTGTTGCAATGTAATATACTCCTGTGCTTGACTTATCCTGGGAAGTCAAGGGTATGTGTATGCTATGGATATATGGGACTAGCTGCAGCGAGCTAGGTCTCTACAGAAGTAGTCGTAGTCCCAGTTTCGGGGGGCGACATGTGCCTGACCACGAGATCCAAAGCGTTCTTGAACATTGTCATTCATCTCCATGTGGTGGACACGCTGGAGCTTCAAAAGCGGCTAAGGTATTGCAATCAGGTTTGTTTTGGCCTTATTTATTTAAAGATGCTTATGCCTTTGAGCAAAAATGCGATCCTTGCCAATGTTTGGGAAACTTAAGTCAAAGACATGAAATGCCCTTAACAAGTATTCTTGAAATTGAACTCTTTGATGTATGGGGGGTAGATTATATGGGACCTTTTCCATCTTCTATGGGTAACTCCAACATCTTAGTTGCGGTTGATTATGTTTCAAAGTGGGTAGAGGCTGTTGCTACACCAACAAATGAGTCAAAACATGTGATAAAGCTTTTCAAAATAGTTATCTTTCCCCGATTTGGGATACCGCGAGCAGTAATTAGTGATGGCGGTGCGCATTTCACTAATTACCAATTTCAAAAATTGTTGATGAAATATGGGGTAATTCATAAAGTTGCTTTTGCTTATCACCCTCAGACAAGTGGACAGGTTAAAGTCTCAAACAGGGAAATCAAGTCGATCTTGTAGAAGGTAGTGGTACCGTCTCGTACAGATTAGGCACTCAAACTTCCAAATGTCCTTTGGGCATTTCGCACTGCATTCAAGACTCCGCTAGGTATGACGCCTTACAAACTTGTATTTGGTAAAAACTGCCATTTGCCTGTTGAACTATCACACAGGGCGTTATGGGTGTTAAAAGAACACAATTGGGACTTTGACAAGGCGGGGCGAAGGATAATCCTTGAATTACATGAGCTAGAAGAGCTTGGGAACAACTCCTATGAGAGTGCCTTGATCTATAAAGACAACACAAAAAAGTTGCACCACAAACGGATCCTCAACCGTGAATTTAAACCAGGTGATTCAATTCTATTGTTCAATTCTTGGTCAAAATTGTTCCTAGGGAAATTGAAATCGCGATGGACTGGGCCATACGCGATAGAAAAGGTCTTTATGTATGGTGCCGTCGAACTTCGAGCACAAAACGGCACCACTTTGAAGGTAAACATGCACCGTATCAACCTATACAATGCGGGAGACCAGGTAAGTACACTAAACTCGGTCGATTCTTTTGATTCTATATATTTTTGAACGGTCGAGGATGTTTCATCGAGCGGGACATTAAACCAGCGCTAGCCAGGAGGCAACCCGGTTACCCAAAATCCTATGGTTGATCCACACATATTTTTTATTTATTCATTTTCAGTTTTTTAGGTTTTTACTTGCAACGCCTTGGACTGCACCATTGGAGCTATGTGGACCACAACATCTTCTTCCACCACATCATCATCCACAACATCCACCAACCTGAACCACAACTGCAAATGGTAATCTGTATCTATCTCCAGACATTGAGGACAATGTCTGATTTAGCCGGGGGGTGTTCACTTAACCGTTTGCTTAGTCTGATTTAGCTTGGGGGATGTTCACTTCACCAATTGTTTAGTCTTCAGCAAATCATCATTCCATCATAAACTAAAAAATAAAAAAACATTTATCACTTGGAATGCCTGGTTTTAAAGATGATCTTTAAGCAATTAGATGATTATTCTATCACATCTTTGCATATGATCCATTGAACTTAGATCTTTTAAAGATTTTCATTGCCTATGTTTAGTTTTTATCTTGAAGTAACCATTAAAGTTTGAACTTATTCATTAAATTGTACTCAACTTCTTCCAAATTGAAGATTTCTAATAGAACCATTTTTTGGAATTAACTCTCTTGTGTTACTCTTTATGCCTAGATTGCTAATTACCCTTCTCTTTTAAAATAAAAAAATGTGTAAAAGTAAGTATAATCGACCCACTGAGGGGAGGCGGTGGTGAATCGTCGATTAGCTGGGGAAGGGAAGATTTACTTAACTTATGCATACAAAAAAATATATTTTCAGTAAAACGGTTGCTTAAGCTGCGGCTTTGTCTAATCTCATGTAACGTATATGCGACCCGCTGGGGGGAGGTGGTGGTGAATCATCGACCAGCTGTGAAGGGAAGGTATACAGAGCATTGAGGTTGCTTACAGAGGCTCAGGAAACCGACAAAGCTGTCTTTCTGTAAGTGAACTTAAGTAAACCTCTTCAGCTGTGTCTCCTCTCGCCGCGACGGAATGATCCAGTAAAAACATTCTGGCCAAGAGCATAGAAAAGTTGAAGAATAAAAAAAGAGAGGCAAACAAACAAACAACAAAAGAAAGAAAATAAGTGTTTTTCTTTAGAAGAGGGCAATTTAGCAACTTTGTATAAATCGTAGCATAACGAGCGTTTTCTTTGCATGGTTTATTTTAAATCCTATATGAAAGAAGATTGTTAAGACAATTTAATTGATTAAGCTCTCTCTTTTCTAAGGTTGAAATTTGATAATCTTAATATATGCATTTGAAAATTTTAAATTGCTAAGATCAATTGCCTCATATGCATAGATGTGTTGTGAATCTTCGGAAAATTGTTTATAGAGAATCTAATTTACCAAGGCATCTCAATTTTTGAAAAATTATTCAGATTCTTTGCTTGAGGACAAGCACAATGCTAGCTTGGGGGAAATTGATAAGTCTTAATTTGGTAGAATTTTACTCTAGGCTTAGTATTGATAATGCGTAAAAATGATGCTTAAAATTCTTTCAATACGTCATTTTATGTGACTTTTTGTAATATTTGTGCAATCTGCTTTCACGAGTGTGTTCGTCATGTTTCAGGGAACAAGCGTACCAAATTTGGAGTTATTTCGACATCGTTTGGATAGAAAACGAAGTGGAGAAAGAAGATGCTCAAAATCTGAAAAAACAGCAATCCGACCCGACCCGAAACCCGATTTTCGAATCCAAAACAGACCCGTTAGTCGGTTTAAAGTCCGAATCTAAGACAATTTCCTTCCTAAATAAGTCTTGAGTTTTAATTGATTAATTCTATGACTTATGTACTATAAATATAGAAGCTTTTGGCTCAATTAGACATGCTTTTTTACATACTAGCCATTAGGGTTTAGTTTAGTTTTAATTTAGTAGAGCCCATTTCTCTATTTTATTGCTTTTGTAAGCCAGCAAAGACGGCAACTTCAATTCTTAAGCAATCAAGTAAGTTTTTATTTATTTCTTATTATTATTTATGCATTATTATGGCTTTTTGCGAGTAAATCCCTTCTAGGGTTAGAGATGATCTAATCCGAAAGGCGTGATTCTTCCTTGGTTTTGATGTCAAGTTTTGGAGTTATTTTCTAATGTTTTCTTCCTCTAAACCCTAAATTCTCGTTTCGGCAAAAGACGTAACAGTTGAGTCTTAGCTAGATTTAGGGGAGTTCTTGAGTCCTTAGAGCTTTGATGCGGGACCCTGAACAGGAGAGAGGCTCTCGACAAATGTGACAGTGGAAGCCATCCTCTGACTGTTGACCCAGCGCCCCGAACTAGAAACTTAATTTGTCTTGGAAAACAATGGAAATTAACTCACAATCCTCAGACCTTGGATAGAATTACGCCGGATGGTTATGGAATTCCTAAAGCCCTAGGTTTTAATTCCTGCTTTATAAATTCAGATTTCATACCTGTAATTTACTGCTTTAAAACCCTAGATTGATAGCTTTAGTAATAGAATTAGTTATAGAAAAACAACCCCAAAAGTCGTTTAGACTTAATCAGTGATCCATTAAGCTAGAAAGACAAATACGCTTGTTCCTCGTGGAATTCGACCCTCAAGTGCTCAACGTTCAACCGTCCACTTGCGGTATTACAAAAATCACACTGTTTTAGGTGCGATCACTGAACATCTTCTGAAAATCTAGTTTAGGATTTTAAAGTCTCGTTTTTTGAAAGCAAAACCTTTTCTCAAAACTTTAGAGTGAAAATCTATTCTATCCTTATCTATAAACCAAAGAGCCCATCTCTTGGAAATTCCCTTCATCTATATACCTGCATTCTTAAATTGAGACTTGTTGAGCATCGTGTGGATGACGTGCTCACCCTTGCTTTTGCAAACAAATTTAGAGGAAGGATTCATTGATCCTGACTCCTACGGCCTTGAACCCAATCAAGAGGAAGGAACCATCCCTGAAGATTCAGCTTACTAGAGGGTCACTCACCAAGTGGAGTCCGATGTGGAGAAAGCCCATGCAACACCACTGTCGATGAAGATGAAGACCGTTATGTCGACGAAAACTCCTTACTTTGGTATCAACTTTAAATTTTGTCATTTTTGGTGCTATGACATTGTAATATCGGTCTGTCACCCGGTACTTATTTTAATTATTTGCATTACAGTATAATGCATTTTTTTGTTGTGAGATTGCGATGTATCATTCTGAGTGCAACCCACCTGGGCGGTTGCCACTGGATTCCTCAAATGAGGGTCCCACATAGCTTCCGCCTCCTCCAGTCCGCGTGTCTTCTTGAGCCACGTGTAGTACACGTGAGTGCGCCGGAGAACGCCATTGTGGCAGCCATGGCGACCAACAGTAGCAGCCCGCACGCGCATGCCAGCAGGCAGTGTCAGAACTTTTGCGCCACACCCTCGACATGCCGAGGCCAACCGTCATTCCGCCTCTACACCGGCAAGGGTTTAGCATAGACGCCACCTCCCCTCCAAGAAAGCCGTAGCAGCCACTGCACGCTGTCCCGTCGTCGCTGCGCCATCTCATCGCCGCCATTGTTCACTGCCCAGTCGATTTGGCATCAATCCTTGTCGCTCCAAGTCTCGAGAGCACCAGCTCATTGCTATTTAAGGTCGCTTGTGACCAGGGCTTCTTCACCCACTCCAGAAACCAACCAAATCACTATCTTCGTCTTCTTCTTCGTCTCCGATGAGCCGCCGAGGAGGAACACGACGCCAGTGTGCTTCACTACTTCAACCTTCAATCCAGCTCAACCAATATGTACTTAGTACCCATCTCCTTATTCCGTAGCATGTAATTTATCTCCGGTGAACTATATCACTGGCGATAGCCATAAATTTGATTTTGCCCTGTTCCCACTATCGCCCTAGTTCCCGTCCAAATTAGCATTCCTTTTTGTAGAATAAATTGATCACCAGAGCTCCTTGAGCAAGCCTGTTCAATCACAATTTGAAATCAACCCGTGATTACTGATATTCTTGTTCTTCACGCACTGCTGTGGACGGCTCACGTCGCCGGCAGGCCTCGCCGTGTTTCCAACCAAATTGTCTACACCTACACGTTCCTTGTACGCCGTAGATGTTGAAGCCAAAGGCAATCGTCCAGCATTGCTTTAAATCGTGAATGCCCATTTCGACCGTCGTTCCCGAGTCCGGCGTCAACGCCGGCGAGCCTCAAAACACCATTGCAACCAAATTCCTCTCTCCAGGACCATCAACACTACTCCAGAAGCAATAGCCCTCAGCCAATTTCTAGTTTCTTCAACCGTAGTTCCTTGTCACCATAGCTCGCTTTCGGTTCTAATTCACTTCGCCATGGTCCAGCCACCGTTTTCTAATTCACTTCGCCAGCAACATCCTTACACCCATGCCTACATGATTGACAAGGTTGGTGAAGCAACGCATGTGTGGATTGCCCAGATGTGATAAACCTAGATTCGGCAGTACACTGGCATTCAATTTCACTGTGCCAGGGACTTAGCTGCAATTTCCTTGATTTCTTGGACTATTCTGTAAAAACTAAATTTGTCAGATAAGTACCTTGTTTCATTGTTCACATCATGCCTTGAATCAAACTTATTCTATCAACTGAAAATCCTTCGAACCACATCTATGCCATCCACTGACATTGTCAAGCTGCAAACCGAATGGCAACCAACAGACATTCATTGCGTCGGAGCCAAACCTTGTGCTCTTAGCCAAGCCCCGAGTATTTTCTCCCTCTCAGGATCATCTCCAACCAGATCACCTCGCATGCATGCATATTTTTACCTTTGCATATAATTTTAGATGGTAAGCAATTCCTATATGCTTATCTGTTGTATTGTTATTTGCGTGCAAGAATAGAACTAGGAGTGGAAGGTGCAAAAGAAGTGTTTGAGGACCCTTTAGAGCAATTAGACCCCGCATTGATCATGTCTCTCCCAGTATTTTAAGTAAATTAGGTTATTTAATGTTTTAGGTATATGCATGCTTTATTTTTCAAATGCTATGTTGGAAGAATATGAGTAGATATGACCTAACTTTTTTGAAAGCCTTTCATGTTCATATATCCTATGCACTCATTGTCACCCTAGGATATTGTGCAATTATGCTTATGCTTGAATATATATGCTAAATGCTAAATTGTCATCTATATGAGAAGTGTGTCTAACACCTCTTTTGTAAAAGTGTAAGTTAGAATCGATAGTGAGGATGGCTTGTGTGGTTGGTGCTGTGTGCACAACGGGAATATGGTTTGCTCCTCACTAACGGTTCATAAGGACGAGACCCTTGTGTTGTACTTCCAAGCGGCATGAAAAACTTACTAACCACTTGTCCAATATGGGACGGGTGCGGCAAAGTAGTTCTCTCAGTATTAGTTTTTCCCTGCAATGGTTGTCAGTCTGGTTTCTCAAGGGAAATTGGTGGGCCACAGAAGGCCGTGAGTTGTGAGAGTGAGTGAGTGAATCAGGAGCCTGGCATGAAGTCGCCCTAGGCCTGGATTTCAGGTCGTGAGCGACTGGATCCACAGGCAATGTGTCTCGCAGGACCATAGACCAAGGCTAGGTAGATTTGGCTGTGGGGTGCGCTCCGCAAAGGTAATATGGACTGAATCGTCTATATACCGGGTAGGAAATTGTTAATGCTAGGATTACTAACTGTTGTGTGATCTCAGCCTTGTCACATGCGTAAAAGTCGCATGGAGAGGTATCGACTTGAAAGCTGAGTTATCAAGTGGATTAAAGTGGTACAACTTTGCAAAGTTACAAAACGTATCGGATACTTTGAGCTCCCATGTTTTGGAGTTTGTGCGTGGTGGATTCTATTCACTTCAATGTAGCACAAGTAGAATTTGAAAGATTTTCATAATATTGGTTAAAGTGGTGACTCATGGAAGACCGCCACGCATAACATTTTCTAAAACCTAGTTCAGGATTTTAAAGTTTCACTTTTGAAATTAAAACCTTTCTTCAGAACTTTAGAGTGAAAATCTATTCAATTCTTACCTATAAACCAAACAGCCTATCTCTTGGAATTGCCCATCAACTATATACCTGCATTCCTAAATTGAGACTTGTTGAGCACCGTGAGGACAACATACTCACCCTTGCTTCTGCACATAAATAATAGAGGAAGGACTCATCGATCCTGACACTACTACAGAAATACTTTTCACTATCGGTTAAAAATCCACTCTACTATCGGTTCTCTTACCGATAGTGATCGACACGATAGTAGAAACGCAGCACACTTCTATCGGTTCAAAAACCGTTAGTAAAACATATACATTCCCAACGTTCACTAATCGCTATCGACTATTTTTTCTATCGGCTCGGATTTAAACCGATAGTATTGTTTACGTTTTTTCTATCGGCTCGTATATAAACTGATAGTAATGTGTATTTTTTTTTCTATCGGCTAGGATCTAAACCGATAGTAATGTGTATGTTTTTTTCTATCGACTGGGATCTAAACCGATAGTATTGTGTAGACACAGTTAGTACTGGAAACTTTATTCTATCGGTTGTTGTATATGAACCCGATAGTATTGTATAGACATAGTTAGTACTGGAAACTTTATTCTATCGGTTGCTGTATATGAACCGATAGTAATGGAATATTTATTCTATCGGTTGAAGTATAACCAGTAGTACTATGTAGTTTTTCCTATCGGTTATGTACTGGACACGGTTAGTACTGGAATCTTGCACATATACATACAGCAATACAGAGATACATTGGATCATTCACAAATACACCAATATTTACAAATATACACCAATATTCACATATTGAATTTGTTCACAAATACACTAATACAGTAGTATACACATGCATTGGACAGATTGAATTTATTCACATATTGATCGAGTTTATTCACAAATACATCAATGAATCTATTCACATATTGATTTTATTCACAAATACAGCAATCAACACATTCAATATATATTACACAAGTCAGTTACTATTGATCGTTGATAGCCACTTCTTCCATGACATATTGAGCCCAAATTGTTCGCAGCTCCTTCAATTGAGGCAACTCATATTGCTCTTTCAACATGGCGCTCTGCATATATGCGTGTATGAAGTTAGGATCGTACGTCACATCCAATTAAAGTTCGACTTTGAGTCAGGAAAAATGGTTACCTTAGGGAATTGGGCAAAGTTTCTCCTGATTAGGTCATATATGAATCTCATGACATAGAAGCTACATTCCCACGATTGTGGCTGCTGATGGCACTGGAAAAATTGCATATGCAAAGACATAAACCCACATTAACTCGAAAAAACTAATTAAGCTTAAATTAAAAGACTCATCATGAGTACTTCCATCCGTATTAATTACCTCATATTCTTTCCAAGAAATTGTTGTGCCCTTCGACGCGTCATGCCTCCCTCCAGCACTAGCATAATTTTTGAAAGCCCTGTATTTAATTTAGCATTGCAGGTTAATATGTTATCATTAATTAGCTAGTAAGAGAAAAATTTAAAACAACTATGTTACTTACGCGTCTATGTGCCATGTGAGGGTGAAAACATGCGCCACCTTGTCGCTCATCGAATCGAGGTAATAGACCTCATTCATCCATGGGCAAATGACGGCGAGGACCCAGTGGCCCCTACATTGCATATATAAGCGAACCGTTTCATACATATGTTAGGCGTAACATACAAGAATGAGTTAAATTACTAAGAAATGCACCAACCTTTGGTGGTACGGCGCAAGGATGAACTCTTGGTCCTGCTGCGCTAGTAGTGCCCTTGATATGTATTCCTCCGCATGTGCTTGGACGTGCTCTAGCATCGTGAAGCTTATTTTCTCTGGGTCGAGGAAACCCACCTTGTCACATGCCCTCATCGACGCCAGCCTATACATGCACCTGGATGCAAAGTAGACATTAGTAAGTAGTGCATACAAAGTGATTAGATTTATGAAACAAGCTGTGATAACTTCAGACAACAGCAAACTCATAGGACTCCAGTCCGTATGATGGACATATCAAGCTCCCGCCAGTTGAGGAGGTCGAACAAATCCTCGTGGGCCACCGATATGCTCCCCGGCTCACGGTGAAAATGGGCTGGCCTGAAGTGAATCAAGAAGTTGATGTGGCACCTAGACCGGGTCAGGTACCACTCGTGGAGACTTTTGGTAATTTGATCCATATTGCGCAGAAGGTACTCCGACACGAGTGGGGACCCGTTCTTGAACGTACCCGGCTGGCTTTGTTTGGCCTTGCCTTTGGCCTTGCCCTTGACTTTGGGCGAGGAGCCGAGGAAGATGCCGACATGGCTTTACCTAAAATTCCATGAACAGACCATCAATTTATATGAAGATTAGCAGTGCAAACTATGCTAGTCTCTCTGCAGGAACATAAAGTATGTTAAAATTTAAATGAACTAAAATTTCAGAAGAAAATTCGAAAATGGGAAGTAATTAACAGAAAATTCAGATTAGCAGTGCAAACTATGACATACACTATTTCTTATCGGTTTTCGAAGTAAAACCGATAGTACTCAACTTTATATTCAAGAAAACTTATAAGATTAGCAGTGCAAACTATGCTAGTCTCTCTGCAGGAACATAAAGTATGTTAAAATTTAAATGAACTAAAATTTCAGAAGAAAATTAGAAAATGGGAAGTGATTAACAGAAAATTCAGATTAGCAGTGCAAACTATGACATACACTATTTCCTATCGATTTTCCAAGTAAAACCGATAGTACTCAACTTTATATTCAGGAAAACTTATAAGATTAGCAGTGCAAACTATGCTAGTCTCTCTGCAGCAATATAAAGTCTGTTAAAATTTAAATGAACTAAAATTTCAGATGAAAATTAGAAAATGGGAAGTAATTAACAGAAAATTCAGATTAATCTATTTCCTATCGGTTTTCCAAGTCAAACCGATAGTAATCAAGTTTGTATTCAGCAAAATCTATAAGACTAGCAGTGCAAACTATGCTAGTCTCTCAGCAGGAACATAAAGTATGTTAAAATGTAAATGAACCAAAATTTCAGATGAAAATTAGAAAATGGGAAATAATTAACAGAAAATTCAGTTTAAGGTATTTACTATTGGTTCTAAATAAGAAACCGATAGTGGACTACACTGTATGACAAATTGCTAGTGATTTTCATCAATTCTGTCATTCTCATAGCTATCAAGTTTGTAGTTCATGAATTTTACTCTAGTTTTATATTTGTAATCCATTGAACGGGATATGAACCATTGCATACAAACTTAAGCATACACGCGAGCAATTTGGTCAAGAACACTTACAGTCGATCGTGGAGTGGCCGGAGGCGGTGGCGCAATGCAGTGCCGGAGGCGGTGGAGAACCAGATTCTGATCGGCAATGGTGGCGCAGAGGAGCGAAGAAGCGAATGTCGGGGAATCTAGGGTTTTCCACGCGAGTATTTGGAAATTGGAATGTGATCAGTTGCACTGGAGGGAAAATCTTGCAAGGTTATAACCTAATGTATGAATATTTACTATCGGTTCATAATCACCAACCGATAGTAAAAACATGTAAGTTAGGGTTTGCAGTGTTGGCACTGTTCACTATCGGTTTTATTATACCAAACCGATAGTAAACTAAGAACAGGGGCTCATAACACAGTATAAATCACTATCGGTTATGAACAATAAACCGATAGTATAGTTTAATTTCATATCGGTTTCACAGTTCAACCCGATAGTAAAATACAATGTTATTGACCCTTCCCTTAGAAGAATTACAGATGATCTCAGTACATCATTTTGCATTGTATTTTACAATCGGTGTTATGACAATAAACCGATAGTATATGTTAATTTCATATCGGTTTGGAAGTTGAAACCGATAGTAGAATACTGTTAAATTGATCTAAAGGTATTTCCTGAGAACAATTACAGATGGGTCTCAGTACATCATTTGGCACTTGTAAAGACACCTGAAACCCCATGCAAATGACTTCCAATAATTTTGAAATAAATTAACAGTAAAGATCAATCATGGAATGAAAATTTGCAGTTTTCATATTGATTTGTGAAAAGAATGAATTATTGCTCAAATCAAGTATATACTCCAATTGAAATGAAAATTTGCATAAATGATTCTCAATGCATCACGTATGTTTTCCCAAAGAATTTTTGAAAAATGATTTGAAGAATTCTTCGATTAAAGATCCAAGTAATATACGTCACTTACATATTGCAAATTAGTCAAGAATGGTTGTCCACCCATAATCCTTCTTTGTGGTCGTCTCGCAGGTAACTTGTTTCGTCAATATCTTCGGTAGGGACAGATTGAAGAATTCCATCTAAAAATGGAGGTAGTTCGTTGAACTGATCGTACTCTTCTTCATCCACAACGTCTTCGACCCCAACAATACGTCTCTTACTGTGAAGGACAACGTGCAACTTTGGGTTGGCCGGGTCAACGATGTAGAACACCTGTGTGGCTTGCTCAGCAAGTATAAATGGATCATCTTTGTGTGCGACTCTACTGAGATCGACGAGAGTAAACCCATAATTGTCGACTTTAACACCTCGAGGGATTTCTACCCATTGGCATCGAAACAGAGGAATCTTAAGTAATACATAATCGAGCTCCCATATTTCCTCAATAACACCGTAATATGACTCGAGTGCCCTTACTGCCCTGGCATCCTCCGAAATAGCAAGTAGTGTCACTCCACTACATTGCATAGTACTCTTCTTGTCATGAGTTCTTGTGTAAAATGAATAGCCGTTGATGTCATACCCCTGCCAAGTCCCTACAGTAAATCTAGGCCCTTTGGCCAACCATGTAACAACTTCATCTACGTCACCCTCAGAAGCTTGCAGGACTCTATTTTCGATCCACCCAGCAAACTTCCTATTATGTTCTCTGGTGACCCAAATCTCTGGCTTCGAAGGATTCTGTTTCCGTAACATTTCCTTGTACTCGTGTATGTATGGCTCCACCCCCGTCATGTGCTGTAAGACCCAAAAATGGGCTTTTGCATACAGATTACTAGAGGGGACGACTGCTTTAAATCCAATCGTTCCAATGCCCTGAAGCCTGCCCTCATGCCGGGACGTAGGAACGCCAATTGGGTCAACCCCGGCCATATAGTTGGTGCAAAATTCGATCACCTCCTCGGCGGCATAACCTTCAATGATACTGCCCTCAGGCCGATGTCGATTCCTTACATATCCCTTCAAGATACCCATAAATCTCTCAAATGGATACATGTAGCGTAGGAACACGGGTCCACAAAACTTAATTTCTCTGACAAGGTGAACAATTAGATGGACCATAACATCAAAAAAAGATGGAGGGAAATACATTTCCAGCTGACAAAGAGTTGTAGTCACATCGCGTTGCAAATCGTCCAGTCCATCCAGATCAATTACCTGCAAGGACACAGTTGCAGCAAATTAACTTGCTAGGAGTACACGCGTACGTACCTTGCCAGATATTGTGTTGAAGAAATAACATAGCTTTGTAATTGTCTCTTTGACTTTGACTGGGAGAATGCCTCTAATAGCAATGGGAAGCATTTGTGACATCAGTACATGACAATCATGGGACTTTATACCAACCAGTTTCAAGTCATTCATGGACACAAGTTTTTTCAAGTTCGCAGAATACCCGAATGGAACTTTGACACCATGTAGGCACTGACAGAGTTCTGTTTTTTCTCTTTTTGACAAAGTATAGCAGGCTGGGGGGAGGTATGTCCACTTTCCCTTCTCCAACGGTGCAAGCTCAGTCCTTATGCCCATGTCGAGCATGTCACGGCGAACGTTGATGCCATCTTTCGTCTTTCCTGGAATGTTCAACAACAAACCAGTCAAATTATCACAAACATTTTTCTCTACGTGCATGACATCAATGCAATGTCGAACTTGTAAGTGCTCCCAATATGGCAGATCCCAAAGAATCGATCTCTTCTTCCAAACATTTTTTCTTGGAGGTTTAGAACATTTACCGAACTCAACTTTGATGTCCTTCACGCGCAAGTAAAGCTCCTTACCAGTCACAAACACTGGGGCTGATCCTTTCTCAGGCTTCCCATTGAATGACTTTCTCTTCTTACGGTAGGCGTGATGCATCAGAAGGAATCTGCGGTGACCCATGTACACTATTTTTCTGCAGTTCGATAACCACATGCTTTCAGTTTCATCCAGGCAAATAGGACAAGCCTTGCCTCCTTTCGTACTATACCCCGACAAATTTCCATAGGCCGGGAAATCATTTATGGTGCAAAATATCATGGCTCGCAACATGAAATTCTCTCGCTTATGTGCATCCACACCCGTACCCCTTCGCTCCACAATTTATGTAAGTCCTCGACTAACGGTGATAGAAACACGTCAATATCATTCCTGGGTTGTCTAGGTCCTGAAATTAGTTACGACATCATGATGTCCTTGCGCTTCATACATAACCAAGGAGGAAGGTTGTAGATGCATAAAAGAACTGGCCAAGTGCTATGTCGACTGCTCATATTTCCGTGTGGATTCATACCATCCGTACTCAGCCCAAACCTTATATTCCTCACTTCGCCGCCAAACTCACCGAATGTTCTGTTAATGTTTCTCCATTGAATGTAATCAGCTGGATGTCTTAGTTTTCCGTCTTGTTTCCGACCTTCAACATGCCAACGCAAGTACTTCGCATCTTTCGGATTTGCAAATAGCCGTTTCAATCTGGGAATCACAGGCAAGTACCACACAGTTTTGGCCGGAGGCCCTTTCTTTACCTCATCACATCCATTGTGATAAGTTCTATCCCCATGCTTATACCGCGATGGACCGCATCTTGGACAAACATGCAAATCCTCATACTCGTTACGGTACAAAACACAATCATTTGGGCATGCATGTATTCTTTCGATTTCCATTCCCAATGGACACAATAGTATTTTGGCCTGGTAAACCGATCTTGGCAACTCATTTCCCTCTGGAAGCATGTCCGCTAACAGATCCAATAGTGCCGTGAAACTCTTATCGCTCCAACCGTTGCTTGCCTTCAAGTTATATAATCTCAACACAGAAGACAACTTTGTAAATTTTGTACATCCGGGGAACAAAGGCTTCTCAGAATCAACAATTAATTTCTCAAATTTAGCTAAATCGTTTTCGTTGTAGTCTTCTTCTACGTCACGTAACATTTCATCTAAATTGTCGTCATCTACATGGACTTCCGAATGAACATTACCAATGTTCTGATCATGATCATCATTACTGCAATCCACTTCCAGGTGCTACTGAGTGGTAGTGGTGCTCGTTTCCTCAAGATCTTCACCATGCCATATCCAATGGGTATAGCGTGCGTTAAAACCACAACAAATCAAATGACTCCTAATCTGATCAGAGTTGCCGAACCTTTTTAAGTTCATACAATCTATACAAGGACAATGCATATCTTTCTCTCCCTTCTTCGCCTTTTCTTGCTCAGCAAATTTAATAAACCCATTCACACCCTCCAAATACTCAACAGTAGTACGTTTTATTCCATACATCCAATATTCTCGGTCCATCTACAATTATTTCACAAAATTGACAAATTGAAATAAATAATTAATGACTCAGGGCATGCATATATGCATGAAACATAATTACCTAGGCCATATGTGTGTACATGAGCTGCTTAATTACATTAAATGGATTTGTATATATGAAACCCTAATTAACTTGATGCATGCATTAATTGGAAGAGCCAGCTCGCTAGCTGCTTAAATTCAGCAAGCTATAGCTAGCTAGCCAACCTAGCCTTCTAGCTAGTTTGGAACTACATGTATCTAGTTTAATGAATTGCAAGTAGAGAGAGAGAGGGAGAGTGTGAAAGAGTGATCTCGAGAGAGAGAGAGGTGATGAGAAGATGACAATACCGAGGGGGATGGAAATATGATCAACCTCTCAGCTAGCTTCTCCAGATCACTCTAGCTTGGAGTCGTGCGCGGCTGAAATGATTCCAACATGCAGAGCGCAGAGCAGGGGTCGACCTAATTAAGTTGTACAATTTTACTATCGGTTCAAAAACACAAACCGATAGTAAAATAAGGTCCCCACTGTCATAACCATTAGTTTATATGAAGTCATTTTACTATCAGTTTGTTTTATATAACCGATAGTAAACTGTAATCTATTATATCGGTTAGTACAGTAAGAACTGATAGTAAAAAGTCAGTAATTTCACTATCAGTTACGCGAGAAAAACCGATAGTACTATTTTAATATATTATATCGGTTGGTACAGTAATAACCGATAGTATAAAGTGAGTAACTTTACTATCAGTTAAAAATGGAAAACTGATAGTACTATTTAATATATTATATCGGTTTGTACAGTAATGACCGATAGTAAAAAATGTTTGCATTTCACTAATGTTGGACTAGTGTGTAACCGATAGTAAAATGCCTCTTTTCCGCTGCTGTCGTCCTATTCTATCGGATTTTTCCCAGATTGCTTATAACCGTTAGAAGATATGGGTTAGTGGAATGCACTTCTGTAGTAGTGTGACTCCTACGGCTTCGAACCCAGTTAAGAAGAAGGAACCATCCCCGACGATCCAGTTTACTAGAGGGTCATTCGCCTAGTGGAGCCCGATGTGGTGGAAGCCCATGCAGTGTCGCTGCTGGTGATGATGAAGACTATCATAGTTGTTTTGCTTGTTTCTCTGTGTGATTTATTCTTTTGTGCTGACCATTGTGTCGATGAAACTTCTTAATTTTGTATCATTCTAAATTGCGTCCTTCTTGACGCTATGGTATTGTAATATTGGTCCTCGTGTCCTTGTACCCGTTATATTTGCCTGCATTGACGTATAATGTGTTTTGTTGTTGTGAGCTTCTCATGTATCATTGTAAGTGCAACATAACCTAGCCAATTGCCGCCGGATTCCTCAAATGAGGGTCCCCGCAGACATGGTATTAGAAAAAAGGCTCGACTATAGGTTGTGACCCTTAGATAGATCTTGCCATCCCTAGAAACAGAAAAATCACTAGTTAATTTGAGTAAATTTAGTTGGAAAAATCTAATTTGGCTAAGAAAAGTTTATTATGTAAGTTATTCTTCTTGATTATTTGAAAAAGTTTTAAATCTCGTTTTAACTTTTAGGTGATTTTGTGCTCTAACTCCCCATATGGCTTTCGGCAAGAGGTTCATTCACGGCGATGAGCTTGGTTCGTGGGCACTACTCCTTTGGATGATGCTTCAGTTCCTTGGTGCACCAAGTAGCCAGAGGCCAGTTTATTGCGTTCGACAGGATGAGGTTGATGGATGACCATTCAGCTACTGTGCTTCAGTGCTAGTCTATGACTGTTGGGGCAAATCCTGTACCTCCGGGTAGTCTTTGAAGTGAGCTCCCGAGCGCCCTAGGTCCTTCGTGCGGAGAAGGTGCCTGGCAGGTCCTAGGTGTCTGGGCCCCGGGTCCCGCGCGGTCTTCGGATCGCCTCGGTCCTTCGTACGGAGAAGATCCCCGGTGGGTCCCTGGGCCTCTGGGCCCCTGGTCTCGTGTGGTCTCCAGAGCGCCTCGAGCCTTCGCGCGGAGAAAGTCCCCGGTGGTTCCCTGGGCCTCTGGGCCATGGGTCCCAGGGGACCTCCTGAACGCCCTTGGTCCTTCGTGCGGAGAAGGTCCCCAGCGGGTCCTGGGTCCTGCGGGGTCTCCGGACAGCCTCGACCCTTCGTATGGAGATGGTCCCTGGTGGGTCCCGGGGGCTAGGCCCAGGGTCCCAGTAGTACCGGGCTCTTGGTCTCAGGGAGTCACCAGGTCTCGGAGAGTCCCGGAGAGTCACCGGGCCCCCGGTTAGACCCGGAGCATCACCGGGTCCCAGAGAGTCCCGGAGGGTCATGGGTCCTCGGAGAGTCTCGGAGGGTCACCGGGTCCCTGGAGAGTCCCAGAGGGTCGCTAGGTCCCCGGAGGGTCTTCGGTCCCCTGGAGAGTCACTGGGCCCCCGGTGAGACCCGGAGCATGATCGGGTCCCGGAGAGTACCGGAGGGTCACCGGGTCCCCGGAGGGTCTTCGGGCCCCCAGAGAATCCCAGAGGTTCTTTGGGTCCCAGAGGGTCCCGGAGAGTCACCGGGCCCCCGGTGAGACCCGGAGAATCACCGGGTCCCGGAGAGTCCTGGGGAGTCACCGGGTCCCAGAGGGTCTTCGGGCCCCAGAGGTTCACTAGGGTCCCGGAGGTTCACTTGGGTCCTGAAGGGTCCCCGGGCCCCAGAGGGTCACCGGGTCTCAGAGAATCCCGGAAGGCCACCGGGCCTCGGAGGTTCACCAGGGGACCAGAGGGTCCCGGTGGGCCACCGGGAGTCCTGGGGGTTCACCGTGCCCCAGAGGGTCGCCGGGTCCCGGGAAGCCACCAGAGGATCGGAGAGCTCCCCGAGGAATCCCGGTCGCCCCACGCAGTCGATCCCAACGACACGAAGGGTCACGTGCTGGTGGCATGAGGAGTGCTTTGGGAACTGACAAGGACACTTGTCAAGCATCCAAGCCCTTCGGTCGATGAAATGACGCCCGTGCCCCTCGATCCAACGGCCGTAGCTAGGGCTTTATGGTCTTTTGCATGTTTTGGGGACTATATATACCCCCCTTGTATCTCATTTGTAACTAACTCTAATTCATTTACAACGCACTCAAACAACAAGCTACCTTGGAGATCTCTCTCCCCGAGAGAGCACCTCCCCAGCGGACTAGCATCCGGAGGGTGCCAACAGGACTAGGGCCCCCACCGGGACCTGAACTTGTATAAAAGTCGCTGCGTCAATTGCTGCGTTGCCCGGTGGGAGGTGACCGGTAACTCGGTCAGCTCGTGCCGCTGTACACGTGCTATGCAGTCCGAAGAAACCTGCCGGGGTATCCGTAATACCACGGCAGTTGGTGCCGACTGTGGGGACTCGTGACGGTCCCAGCGACGCGGTGCGGCCCCAGCAAGACGTCACCGTCGCGATGCTACCGTTCGGGAACACCCGAATAGAGCTGCCACCTTCTTCTCCCGAAATCTTTGGTAGAGGTGTTCCCGTTTCCAGCTCGGCGACCGCAACCGCCTCGGCTGGGACTACTCTCCCCCCGATGGCACACCCGGCTCCCTGGGACACTTTGCTCGAAGCTTTGGTCAAAGCCCAACTCCGCGCCCAATGCACCTTCGAGGAGTTGTTGCGCGCATTAGCACGGCCTTCGGCTCCAGTCTATCCCCCCTCATTCCCATTTATGGGGTCGCCGCCTCCGTTTTTCATGGGACACTCGACGGCCTTCCTGCCGCCGGGCATGTTCACCGCGTCGGGGGCTGACCCCGCGCCCGCACCGGGAGCTCTCCCCGCGCCCGTACCGGGAGCCTTCCCCACGCCGGGGCCTTACCCCCCGCTGGGAGCTGTCCCCACCCCGGGAGCTCTCCCCGCGCCCGCGCCGGGAGCCTTCCCTGCGCCGGGGCCTTACCCCGTGCTGGGAGCTTTCCCCGCACCGGAGACTTACCCTGCGCTGGGAGCTACCCCGCGCCGGGGCCTTACCCCGCGCCGGGAGCTGTCCCCGCGCCGGAGACTTACCCTGCGCCAGGAGCGGTCCCCGCGCCGGGGCCTTACCCCGTGCTGGGAGCTGTCCCTGCGTCGGGAGCTTTCCCCGCGCCGGAGACTTACCCTGCGCGGGGAGCTGTCCCCGAGCCGGGGCCTTACCCCGCGCCGAGAGCCTTCCTCGCGCCGGGGCCTTACCCCACGCAGGGAGCTGTCCCCGCACCGGGGCCTGACCCCGCGCCGCGAGCCTTCCCCACGCCTGTAGCTTCTAGGCCCCTAAAGAGTGTTTTAATAATTAATGACAACTACAAATGCTACAATAACGTTACCTGCCTAGTTGTGTCAAGAAGAAACTTATAAGACAGGTTAATGAAATGCGAAGAAAGAGCCTCATGATGAAGAAAGGGCATTGATCAAAAGGGCAAAGGTACGAAATAGGGTCTTTTCCATTTTTACCGGTCTAAGGTGATTAGAGAAGAATTTTGACCGGATTTTAGGATAGTTGCCGTTCTATTAAGAGGAGCATGTGGTGTATCACAAAATACTTCATCTATGTGCCACAAATCTTAAAATCAACTTGCATTGCATACTAGAAGGTCATATACTTTGAAAATCCTTGTTTCAGCTCATTTCTGCTCAGCACTGTTTCAGTCGGTCTGACCGTTTGTTAGACCGGTCTGACCGAATTCACGGACTGACCGAATAGGATCTCAGACTGACCGACGTTATGTCTTAGTATAGTGTATACCTTTAAAAGGTCGGTCTGTCCGTAGTTAAGACCTAAGTCAGTCTCCTGGAACTTCATGACCTATCTTTCTATTGTTCTTGAGCTATGACGGTCTGACCGTTTGATTATACCGGTCTAACCGAGAATCGGTCTGACCGTGTTTTTGAACTACGGTCTGACCGTATGGCCCGTCTGTCCGTATTTATCGGCCTGACCGTATAAAGTGTCCAGAAACTATGTCATCTCTGGACAGTTTCACGGTCTGACCGAAATAGGCTCCGGTCTGACCGTGTGTGTGCCTGACAAGGGTAGTTGAGCATTTATTGCGCATGTTTAATGCCGTTGCAATTGCGGCGGTCTGACCGAGCTTATACCTGCGGTCTGACCGCCAGGTGATCTTTTTCTCCCAACGGCCTGTAACGGCTATATTTATTGTGGGGGGTATATATACTCCCATGCACGGCCCTGTTCACAACTTTTGGCATAATCTTGAGCATTGTCATCATCCTTGAGAGCTTAAGCTAGTTTCACACACTCTAGGGTTCAAATTCTCGAATTTGTGAGAGTGTGCATTTGAGATCTTCTAGTGCATTGCATCTAGATCATTAAATCAACCTTGTGGCACTAGAAGAAGGCTAAGTGATCATCACCGGCTTGTTACTCTTGGAGTTTGCCGGCTCCTAGACGACTAGGAGAAAGTTTTTTGAGAGCTCTTCAGGGAAGATTGTCAAGAAGCCTCAAAACGTCTTGTGAAAGGGTTGAGCACGCCTTGCCGGAGCAGTGAAGTGCATCCTTAGTGAAATCGAGGTTTGGATAACTCATCACACTAATCCGGCTCAAGATCTAGGTCACTTCTTGAGAGAAGGTTGACTAGATAGAGGAGCGTTTAGAGATTTGAGTTTGCCTCAACGTGGATTAGGGGTGATCGGCAAATCACCGAGACCACGGGATATATCCTTGTGTTGAAATTGTGCTTTGTTCATCTTGTGTTATTTATTTGCTCTCATTTTCTAAAAATTGTTTGTTTTATTGATAATTTGTTAAAATCGCCTATTCACCCCCTCTAGTCGATATCCTAGATCCCTTTCAATGCCGGGACCTTATCCTGCGCCGGGAGCCTTCCTCGCGCCGAGGCCTTACCCCGCGCAGGGAGTTGTCCCCGCGTCGGGGCCTTACCTCGCACCGGGAGCCTTCCCCGCACCGGTTGCTCTCCCTGTCTCCGCGCCGCGGATGGTTGCCGGTGTGTCTGGAGTGGCTCCTGGGTTGGCGGTTCCCACCGCGCTCGGAATGGCCCCGGAGACACGCCCGACGCTGGGCCTTGCCCGTGTGCCAGCAGCATCGGCTGACGCGCATCAGCTCCCTCCTCCCCCGGTGGATTAGACCCGACTAACTCGGGAGGAGATGGAGCGCATGCGTGCCGTGAAACTTAGCGAAGCTCCCTCTCAACACAGACTGGGGACACGCTGCCAGACTAGCCGGGGAGGGAGACTAGTCGACGAAGCCACTGCCACCTCTGGGGGACACCTGGAGGTTCATGAAGCTAGCCCCAACCTTGAGGGGAAGAGGCGCTACCACCATCCGAGCGGACCACTGGGGCCTCTCCCCGACTCCGATAATGAGTGCGTCTCCCCTGCAAGGGGGGACAACGACTGGGAACCTTCCCGGAGAGTTGAGGGGGCCAACCAGCCCTTGTGCCGCCAGCTCCGAAGCATCCGATGGCCAAAGCCATATCGCCCGCCCCGCATCGAGTACTACAATGGTGAGGCCGATCCTTATGAATTTGTGTAGGTGTACTCCACAGCCATCTCAGCGGCCGGGGGAACGAGACGGTGCAATGCAACGTCTTACCCCTATACCTCACCGAGACCGCCCGCTCATGGTTTTACAACTTGAGGGCCGGTTCCAACAAGTCCTTCGCACAGCTCAAGCGCGAGTTCTGCGCGAACTTCCAGGGGAACTATGTGCGTCCCCTTGACTCGTCGCAGCTCTACACCGTTCGGCAGAAGACGGGGGAGACCATCCGAAGCTTCTTCAAGCGCTTTGCTCAGGTCAAGAGCAAGGTCGTGCATGTCCCCGACTCCACAGTCATCGAGGCGT
The DNA here is from genome assembly GCA_019359835.1 of Pharus latifolius. Lineage (NCBI taxonomy): Eukaryota > Viridiplantae > Streptophyta > Magnoliopsida > Poales > Poaceae > Pharus > Pharus latifolius. The sequence continues at coordinate 48,556,654 of CM033330.1, read as the reverse complement.
GCAAGAGCGGGATCCTCCCCGGGGAGCTCCATCGAAGGCTCTCCCGGAGCTACCCCTCCTCCGCTGACGAGCTCTTCAACGTACTTGAAAAGTACGCGAGGGTAGAGGACGATGACCTCTGGAAGGAAGACCAAGGGGTTTCCCCCCCGCAACCCCCCGCAAAGAGAGATGTTGGGGACTCACCCCGCAAACGTCTCAAGGAGGGACTTCACAGCGAGTCGATGTCTTCATTCTTGAAGACGGAGGCAGCTCTCGCAAAGCCGATCGGGGCGACTGGCCCTCCCCCAAGTCAAAAGGGGGGGAGGCCAGCCCTCCCGTTCTCGGGACAATCCCGTGCTGGGAAGCAACGAGGTTGGGGCCGACTTATGGTGCGCCTTCCACCAGTCCACTTCCCATGCCGCTCGAGAATGTAATGCGCTTCGTCAACACTTCGCAGCATTCCTCGAGCAACATGAGCAGGGGGGAGAGACTTACCTTGCCCCATCAGTCAGTACAAGCGGCCCACCCCACTACCTATGGGGGACACCGGGAGCTGGCCCAAGAAAGGGCCTCAACCGACGTTCCCCCTTTCCAAGACTCCCAATGACATGTCTCCTGACTTGGGGGGATCTTGCCCCCGAGCCCCGCGTTGGACCCTTGAGGCGATGCCCTCCCCACGAGGATGCCCTCCCCACGAGGATGCCCTCCCCGCGAGGATGCCCTCTCCACGAGGATGTCTGCACTTGGCCTCCGGGACTCCCTTTCACCCTCTCGCGCTTCGCAGGGGGAAGGCGTTGTATCAATTTACTTAATCATGAATGTAAATTAGTCGTTCCCGTATCAATCTTCTCTTGCAGGGTGTATTTTTTCACCGCCTCCAAGGCTATGCCCTCCTAGTGAGGATGCCCTCACTTAGAGGATGCCCTCCCTGCGAGGATGCCCTCCCAGTGAGGATGATCTTCCAGGGTGTTAGGAGAAATCTCCGCCCAACAGATCTCGGTGACCCGCATCCTGGGTGCCGCCACCACTCCGGTGATAAGCACCCCGTGGGCAGGCGTCGCCGTGTCCCGGGCACTGTCACTGTCTCCCGGTGAGAGGCATCCTGGTGACGGGCGTCCTCGCGTCTCGAACGCCGCCACCATCCCAACAGCGTAGGGTCTTTCCCCGCGCTGGGGGCTCACTCCGCGGTGGGAGCCTTCCTTGCGCCAGGGCTTCCCCCTGCGCTGGGGGCTTACTCCACACCGGGGGTTGACCCCATGCTATAGGTGGTTCTCCCAGCGAGGATGCCCTCCCCAGAGGATGCCCCTCAGAGGATGCCCTTGAATGAGGGTCACGGGCTCCTGCTTAACCCAAGTCCCAATGGCGGCAACCCTGCTCCCCTTGGGCGGCTTACAACTCCCCTCGTGGACTGAGGGCGTAAGCGGCAACCCGGTTCCTAGAAACCACGGTAACGAGTCACTTTGAGGGGTGAGTCCCCCCCTCAAACACTACAAAAGTCCCGACAAAGGGAGCCTCGCTCCCAGGGAGGCTTACGATAACCCCTTGAGGACTGAGGGGGTAAGCGGCAACCCAGTTCACAACTGTGGTAACAAGTCACTTTGAGGGAATGGTCCCCCCTCAAATACTGCAGAGCCTATCATGGCGCTCTCCCTCCTCAGGGAGTGAATCTCCAGACCAAAAGTTTCTTCACTGGCTCCCCGTTCTCACGGTTACTGGGGGAAATTTTGATCGGGCCTCGGAATTTTTCGACTTTGTCCCGGGAGAAGATTTTTCCCATCCGGGGGCTCCGCGCCGCTCGGACGGGGTAACTTCCTCTCCCAAGTGGACTTGATCCCGAGAGGAGGTTTTTCTCCACCACGCTGTTCAGATGCGGTAACATTCTCTCCCGGGGGGAATTTGTCCCGGGAGAAGGTTTTTCCCTTCCAAGGGCTCCGCGCCGCTCGAACGTGGTAACATCCTCTCCCCGGGGGACTTTGTCCCTAGAGAAGGCTTTTCCCGTCTGGGGGCTCCGCGCTGCTCGGACGCGGTAACTTCCTCTCCCGGGTGGACTTGGTCCCGGGAGGAGGTTTTTCTCCACCGCGCCGCTCAGACGCGGTAACGTTCTCTCCCGGAGGGACTTTGTCCCGGGAGAAGGTTTTTCCCGTTCGGGGGCTCCGCGCCGCTCGGACGCGGTAACTTCCTCTCCTAGATGGACTTGGTCCCGGGAGGAGGTTTTTCTCAACCGCGCCGCTCAGACGTAGGAACGTTCTCTCCCAGGGGGAATTGTCCTGGGAGAAGGGTTTTCCCGTCCATGGGCTCCGCGCCGCTCGGACACGGTAACATCCTCTCCCCGGGGGACTTTGTCTCGGGAGAAGGATTTCCCATTCGGGGGCTCCGCGCTGCTCGGACGCGATAACATCCTCTCCCCGGGGGACTTTGTCCCTGGAGAAGGATTTCCCGTCCGGGGGCTCCGCGCCGCTCGGACGCGGTAACTTCCTCTCCCTGGTGGACTTGGTCCTGGGAGGAGGTTTTCCTCCACCGCGCCGCTCAGAAGCGGTAACGTTCTCTCCCAGAGGGACTTTGTCCCGGGAGAAGGTTTTTCCCATCAAAGGGCTCCGCGCCAGTCAGACGCGTTAACTTCCTCTCCCGGGTGGACTTGGTCCCGGGAGGAGGTTTTTCTCAACCGTGCCGCCCAGACGTGGTAACGTTCTCACTTTGTCCCTGGAGAAGGTTTTTCCCGTCCAAGGGCTCCGCGCCGCTCAGATGAGGTAACGTTCTCTCCCGGAGGGACTTTGTCCCGGGAGAAGGTTTTTCCCATCTGGGGGCTCCGCGCCGCTCGGACGCGGTAACTTCCTCTCCCGGGTGGACTTGGTCCCAGGAGGAGGTTTTTCTCAACCGCGCCGCCCAGACGTGGAAACGTTCTCTCCCGGGGGGACTTTGTCCTGGGAGAAGGTTTTTCTCGACCAAGGGCTCCGCGCCGCTAGGACGCGGTAACATCCTCTCCTCGGGGGACTTTGTCCCGGGAGAAGGTTTTCCCGTCCGGGGGCTCCGTGCCGCTCGGACGCGGTAACTTCCTCTCCCGGGTGGACTTGGTCCCGGGAGGAGGTTTTTCTCCACCGCGCCACTCAGACGCGGTAACGTTCTCTCCCGGAGGGACTTTGTCCCAGGAGAAGTTTTTTCCCGTTCGGGGGCTCCGCGCCGATCGGACACGGTAACTTCCTCTCCCACGTGGACTTGGTCCCGGGAGGAGGTTTTTCTCAACCGCGCCGCTCAGACCTATTAACGTTCTCTCCCGGGGGGAATTTGTCCCGGGAGAAGGTTTTTCCCCGTCCAAGGGTTCCGCGCCGCTCGGACGCGGTAACATCCTCTCCCCGGGGGAATTTGTCCCGGGAGAAGGATTTCCCATCCGGGGGCTCCGCGCCGCTCGGACGCGATAATATCCTCTCCCACGGGGACTTTGTCCCGGGAGAAGGATTTCCCGTCCGGGGGCTCACGCCGCTCGAACGCGGTAACTTCCTCTCCCGGGTGGACTTGGTCCTGGGAGGAGGTTTTTCTCCACCGCTCCGCTCAGAAGCGATAACGTTCTCTCCTGGAGGGACTTTGTCCCGGGAGAAGGTTTTTCCCAGCCGAGGGCTCCGTGCCGGTCGGACGCGGTAACTTCCTATCTCGGGTGAACTTGGTCCCGGGAGGAGGTTTTTCTCAACCGTGCCGCCCAGACGTGGTAACGTTCTCTCTCGGGGGGACTTTGTCCCGGGAGAAGGTTTTTCCCGTCCAAGGGCTCCGCGCCGCTCAGACGCGGTAACGTTCTCTCCCGGAGGGATTTTGTCCCGGGAGAAGGTTTTTCCCATCCGGGGGCTCCGCACCGCTCGGACGCGGTAACTTCCTCTCCCGGGTGGACTTGGTCCCAGGAGGAGGTTTTTCTCAACCGCGCCGCCCAGACGTGGTAACGTTCTTTCCCGGGCGGACATTCTCCCGGGAGAAGCTTTTTCCCTTCCAAGGGCTCCGCGCCACTAGGACGCAGTAACATCCTCTCCTCGGGGGACTTTGTCCCGGGAGAAGGTTTTCCCGTCCGGGGGCTCCGCGCCGCTCGGACGCGGTAACTTCCTCTCCCGGGTGGACTTGGTCCCAAGAGGAGGTTTTTCTCCACCGCACCGCCCAGACGCGGTAACGTTCTCTCCCGGGGGGGACTTTATCCCGGGAGAAGGTTTTTCCCGTCTGGGGGCTCCACGCCGCTCGGACGTGGTAACTTCCTCTCCCGAGTGGACTTGGTCCCGGGAGGAGGTTTTTCTCAACCGCGCCTCCCGGATGCGGTAACATTCTCTCCCCGGTGAACTTTGTCCCGGGAGGATTTTTTTCCGTTCGGGGGCTCCAAGCCCCCCGGGGGCGGTTTGCTCTTCCTCATCGACTTTACATCCCAAGTTCAGATCCTTCCACCCAGTGATCTTCTGTCCCTCAGAAGCGAAAGGGTTCTATCGCAGCATTGTTTGGGAAAATTACCCCAGAGACCTCAGTGTCATCAGCGGAAGGGTTTTACACATACCCTCTGGGGCAATGACGTGTCCCCGAGGGCCTGGGGGGCTCCTGTTGGGGAAAATCCTGTACCATCGGGTAGTCTTCGAAGTGAGCTCCCGAGTGCCCTCGGTCCTTCGTACGGAGAAAGTCCCTGGCGGGTCCTGGGCGTCCGGGCCCCGGGTCCCGTGGGGACTTCAGAGCGCCTCGGTCCTTCGTGCGGAGAAGATCCCTGGTGGGTCCCTGGGCCTCCGGGCCCCTGGTCTCGTGCGGTCTCCAGAGCTCCTTGGGCCTTCGTGCGGAGAAAGTCCCCAGTGGTTCCCCGGGCCTCCGGGCCATGGGTCCCAGGGGACCTCCCGAACGCCCTCGGTCCTTCAAACGGAGAAGGTCCCCAGTGGGTCCTGGGTCCTACGAGGTCTCTGGACCGCCTCCGCCCTTCATGCGGAGATGGTCCCCAGTGGGTCCTAGGGTCACCGGGCTCTTGGTCCCGGGGAGTCACCGGGTCCCGGGGAGTCACCGGGTCCCGGAGAGTCCTGGAGAGTCACCGGGCCCTCGGTGAGACCCGGAGCATCACCGGGTCCCAGAGAGTCCCGGAGTGTCACCGGGTCCTCGGAGAGTCTCGGAGGGTCACTGGGTCCCCGGAGAGTCTCGGAGGGTCTCAAGGTCCCCGGAGGGTCTTTGGGCCCCCGGAGAGTCCCGGAGAGTCACCGGGCCCCCAGTGAGATCTGGAGCATCACCGGGTCCCGGAGAGTCTCGGAGGGTCACTGGGTCCCCGGAGGGTCTTCGGGCCCCCAGAGAATCCCGGAGGGTCACTGGGTCCCTGGAGAGTCCCGTAGGGTCACCGGGTCCCCGGAGGGTCTCTGGGCCCTGGAGGTTCACTGGTGTCCCGGAAGGTCATTGGGTCCCTCCAGGGTCCCGGAGGGTCCCAGGGCCCCGGGTCCCAGAGAGTCACCGGGTCCCGGAGAGTCCCTGGGCCCCCGGTGATACCCGGACCATCACCGGGTCCCGAAGAGTCCCGGAGGGTCACCAGGTCCCCGGAGGGTCGACGGGCCCCGGAGAGTCCCGGAGGGTCGACGGGCCCCGGACGTTCACTAGGGTCCCGGAAGGTCATCGGGTCCCTGCAGGGTCCTGGAGGTTCCCAGGGCTCTGGGTCCCGGAGGGTCTTTGGGAGGGTCCTGGGCCCCGGAGGTTCACTTGGGTCCCGATGGGTCCCCGGCCCCGGAGGGTCACCGGGTCTCGGAGAATCCCGGAAGGCCACCGGGCCTCAGAGGTTCACCAGGGGACCAGAGGGTCCCGGTGGGCCACCAGGAGCCCCGGCGGTTCATCGTGCCCCAGAGGGTCGCCGGGTCCTGGGAAGCCACCAGAGGATCGGAGAGCTCCCCGAGGAATCCCGGTCGCCCCACGCAGTCGATCCCGATGACTGGAAGGGTCACGTGCTGGTGGCATGAGGAGTGCTTTGGGAACTGACAAGGACACTTGTCAAGCATCCAATCCCTTCGGTCGATGAAATGACGCCCGTGCCCCTCGATCCAACGGCCGTAGCTAGGGCTTTATGGTCTTTTGCATGTTTTGGGGACTATATATACCCCCCTTGTATCTCATTTGTAACTAACTCTAATTCATTTACAACACACTCAAACAACAGGCTCCCTTGGAGACCTCTCTCCCCGAGAGAGCACCTCCCCAGCGGACTAGCGTCCGGAGGGTGCCGACAGGACTAGGGCCCCCACCGGGACCCAAACCTGTATAAAAATCGCTGCATCAATTGCTGCGTTGCCCGGTGGGAGGTGACCGGTAACTCGGTCAGCTCGCGCCGCTGTACACGTGCTACGCACGTCCGAAGAAACCTGCCGGGGTATCTGTAATACCACGACAATGACATTTCTGAGCATAGAAAGGGTTTTGTGAGACATGAAGCCCATATAGCGAAAGAGGAAGATGCCATTCAAGATGCTCCCTATGGCACCGACTTTGGTTCTTTGTCTCTCCTTGTACCTCATCGTAGATTAGGGGATGTTTGCAACCAGCGAGTCAGCTTGAGCTGCAACCAAACTACAAGACTCCTCAAGAGATAAGTTAACCTTTTCAGGTTTAACTATATCAGCTTCAAGAGAGTCTGCAATTGCCTTTAGTTTCCTGAATGTATCCCCTTCCATCAGACTGCAGCCTTCGATCATAGCATCCAAGGCGTCCTTCTCTCTACAAACAAGCCTTGCAGTCACTCGAGCCCTCTGATGAGGACATCACTCCTATGCATACGCCCGAGACTCCTCCAGTTGTGATGCAAGGACCCATCACAAGAGCACGAGCACGGCAATTGAATCAACAGGTGAGCTCGTTCCTAAGTGCCCGTGTATATACTTGTGAGGATAGTATGCTACCTAATGATATTATTAATTATATTGTACTTAGGAACTTTGGAGAGGATCATGAAGGCCTTGGGAACCAGCAAGGGCCAGGAGGGAGGCCAGGAGGGCGTCCAAGTCAAGTTGGAGTCCCAATTCATCTCGGAGTCGGAGTCCCAATTCATCTCGGAGTCGACTACCTCGGCCACCAGGAGCAGTGTTCACTAAAATCGTCGCCCAGGCCACAAACGGACTCCGATTTCAATGATCCACATCTGTATCGAAAGCTAAGGAGATAACCTTTCCAATGGCACCGATTTCAGGTCAATTGGACTGCTGAGTCGACGGGAATTCGCGTTACAAGTTGGTGGACAGAATCTGTCCCAGGGTGCTGCGTCACCAATTTGGGCCGTTGGCCCATGTATCGTGTTGGAGTCCATCACGGACACGTCTAGGGTTTCTAGGACGTCCCTTAGCCCTTATATTCAGTAGCCGCCGCTAGGGTTTGCTTTGGGTTTTGCTTAGATTAATCTGTCAAAGAACAGTTTCGCCGTGTATCGGATTGTGGAACCCCAACTCGTGAGATTCAATTTATATTTGCAATATTTCAGATTGTTTCTTTCTCGTTCTTGCTTGTGTTCTCGATTCGCATGCAGGGATAAGCCTTCTTGGCGAGGTCAATCGTGTTTGTGCATGGTTGATAACCAACGGAGCCGTGGTGTAGCGATTGCTGGGTTCGGATCGGTTCTGATCGGAAGCCGGATCATCAACGTCGAGTCTCCACCAATCGACTTACCTCTACCTGTCGGAAGATCGGGCCACCGTGCGCATCAAGTGGTATCAGAGCCTCGGTTTCCCGTCAGGTATCATTGTATCCCCTTTAGTTTTGTTTTGCCATCGTCCTAGAGTCCAGAAAATTTGCCCCACAAAAAAAAGTTCATCATCAATTCCGCTGTCCTACAACCCTTTGAGCTTTGCAATTTCGTTTTCAGTATCGTGTTGTTGAATTTGTATCCATCGTCATCGTCTTGTTGCTGGTTTAGAGTAAGTTCTTGATCTAGTTTGAGTCTTGCATCTTGACGTCGAGTCTAACGCCATCACGTCGTGGTCGCCGCCGCGTCCAAATCGGGTGTCAATCTGTCAAGTTCGGTATTTTGCTTTTATCTCCTTCGTCTGAACACCAAATTGGACAAATTCAGAGTCTAAATTGTAGCTCCGAAAATTCTCTACAACTTTGTCCATTGTGAGAAGTTCTAGAAACGCCGTTTTCAAGTCCAAAATCGCGTTGAAAGTGAATCTGTTTGATTTCGGATTTCCTACACAGACTGTATTGCGGGGCCCATATCGCCTAGATCCGTTATCCAAAATTGGTGTTCCATATATGCAAATTGATCAACACGAAACGATCTACAACTTTTCTGTTATATGTTTTAGCGTTTGAGACCTCCAAAAATCCGAAAACAGCATAGGAAGTTTCTGCATAGTAGATCTGTTTTTCCAGCGAGAGAAAATTGAGTGTTTGTGTATATATCTTGTAATCTCTCATATGCGGCACTATTGATATTTAAAAAAAAAGGTGAAAAAGGCAAGTGGAAAAAAAAAAGAAGCCGCACAAAGATAAAAAAAAAATAAAAATAAAAAAATAAAAAAAAGCAAGGAAAAAAAAAATCAAAAGTGCTTGTATCCTTTGTATCGACAGTGTTACGTCATTCGTTTTGCTTGCTTGAGCTAGGTCTGAGAACGAGTTTAGGCCAGCAACTTTGACAAGAACTTTGAATCTTTATTCAGCTTTGCTAACTGTTTTCGAAATTTGCTAATCCTTGCTACTATACTTTGCCTTCCAAGCTCCACCTTTCTTCTGATCAGTTCAGGTTCAATTCGGCAATCGCTACACTCAAGCTTGTCACGGTATCACGAACCAGCCGCCGGTTGTACCACCTGTTGCATTGGTAAGAACACTTGTAAGAGCGTGGTAAGACGCTTGAGAGTGAGTGAAACCACCTTCTGCCGCCAAAGTAGTTGATAGGGATTATACCACCGGTTGTTTTTGTTTCTTTTGTCTTTCTTTCAACTAACAATGGCAGGTAATGAGGAAGATGAGTGTGTTACACGGAACGAGCTTAACAACGCGCTCAATGACATCAACGCAAACATCGCAAGGATCAGCCAAGATAACGACCAAAGATTGGAGAGGATAGAGCGAAGCATCGCCAATCTTCTTACCAGGTTGGAAAATTTTGGGAGACAGCCGCCTCCCAATGGAGCTCGCAGAGTGGAAGATCAAGAAGAGTCTGTCGCGGGAGATGAAGTGGATGGAGAGGGCCATGATGCCTTTGCCGCTTGCGCCGCTGCACAGGATGTGCGACAACAACAACGCCTGAATAACAACCGTCAAGGTATGGGAGGTAACAATTTTAATCCTCGTAATGGTCGTGGACATGATGATTCTTTTGCTAGGGTTAAATTTACCATACCATCTTTTTCTGGTACTTATGATGCTGAAGTTTACTTAGATTGGGAAATGACAGTTGAACAAAAATTTAACTCCCATCTTGTTCCTGAGATACATAGAGTTAGACAAGCTACTAGTGAGTTTAAAGATCTTGCTATCATTTGGTGGAATGAGATAGTAAATGCTGGATTAGCACCTGATACATGGGATAGATTAAAACAAGCTATGCGTAGAAGATTTGTTCCTCCTTCTTATAAACGTGATATGCACAAGAATTTGCAACGCTTAAATCAAAATAATAAATTTGTTGAGGAGTACTACCAAGAGCTACAAATAGGCATGTTGCGTTGTGAGGTAGTTGAGGATGAGGAGGATAAGATGGCTCGTTTTTATGGGGGATTACAGCGCGAGATTCAGGACATAATTGATTACAAAGAATATAATTCTATCAGTAGATTGTTCCAGCTTGCTATGTTGGCAGAAAAAGAATTGCAGGGAAAACAGCAAAGGCCAAGGAGTAATTTCGGCAACATACCCACACCAAAGACGACGCCGGGGACAACCAAATCAGCTCCACCCCTTTCTGTTCGGTCTGCTGCCGCCTCCATGAGTAGGGCGCGTTCAGCAGCACCATCACCGCCATCACGAGTTCCCGAGGTGAGTAAATCTAACCATGTGCAGGCACCAACAAAGAGTTCTTCATCGGTGGCTTCCACGGGTCGAACCACGGAAATTGTGTGCCACCGATGCAAGGGGATGGGCCATCTCATGAAGGATTGCCCAAGTCGTCGAGCGTACATTGCAACAGAAGAAGGTGGGTACATTAGTGCTAGTGATGTTGAGGATGAATATGCTCTTGTAGCTAACCTTGCAGATAATGAGGATGACCATGAGACGGACGACGATGATGAGGAGATTTTAGGGACCGCTGCCACCAAGAATTATAGGACAATCATTGTGCAACGAGTGTTGAGCGCTCAAATGGAGCAAGCGGACAAGCTACAACGCCATAATTTGTTCCAGATGTACCTCATCGTCAAGGACCGTCGTGTTCGTGTCATAATTGATGGTGGGAGCTGCAATAACTTGGTGAGTTCAGATCTGGTGGAGAAGCTTTGCTTGCCCACACGTGCACACCCTCATCCCTACCATATTCAATGGTTCAATAACAGCGGTAAGGTGAAGGTAACACAAACTACGAGAGTGCAATTTTCCATTGGAACATACCATGATTTTGCTGATTTTGATGTAGTGCCTATGCAAGCATGTTCCCTTTTGTTAGGCCGTCCATGGGAATTTGATACTGATGCAATTCATCACGGTAGAAGTAACAAATACACTCTTATGCACAAGGGGAAGAAAATCACTTTGCTCCCTATGACTCCTACTGAAATTGTGCAATGTGACAAAGAGAGAGCTGAAAATGAGAGAAAAGAGAGTGCGCTTGAATCTGAAAATCAGCAAGTGGCTAAAAATATTTTCCCACCTAAGAAAGACAAGAAAGAACCTAGTTCTAGGTCCGAGGGAATTAAATTGAAGGGTGGTGTTATGCTTGCTACAAAATGTGACCTTGCTGAAATTAATGAGAATGATGCACCGTGCTATGCTTTGATATGCAAAGATGCTTTGTTTTCATTGGATGATATGCCCAGTACTTTGCCTCCTACTGTCACTAACCTTTTGCAGGAGTATGCAGATGTTTTTCCTGCCGAGATACCTCTAGGACTCCCACCCATACGAGGGATTGAGCACCAAATTGATTTGATACCTGGAGCGAGTTTGCCAAACCGAGCTGCTTATAGGACCAACCCCGAGGAGACTAAGGAGATTCAGCGCCAAGTCCAAGATCTTTTGGACCGCGGGTATGTACGTGAGAGCCTTAGTCCTTGTGCTGTTCCTGTTATTTTGGTTCCTAAGAAAGATGGCAGTTGGCGCATGTGTGTAGATTGTAGAGCCATTAACAATATCACAATAAGGTACCGTCATCCTATTCCTAGGTTAGACGACATGCTTGATGAGTTAAGTGGTTCTATAATTTTTTCTAAGGTTGACTTGCGTAGTGGATACCACCAAATAAGAATGAAATTGGGAGATGAATGGAAAACAGCCTTTAAAACCAAGTTTGGATTGTATGAGTGGTTAGTCATGCCTTTTGGTTTAACTAATGCACCTAGCACTTTCATGCGCTTAATGAACGAGGTTTTACGAGCTTTCATTGGGAAATTTGTGGTGGTTTATTTTGATGATATATTGATTTACAGCAAGTCGTTACATGAACATCTTGATCATCTACGTGCTGTTTTTGATGCTTTGCGTGCTGCACGTTTATTTGGTAACCTCGAGAAGTGCACTTTTTGCACCGAACGAGTATCGTTTCTTGGCTATGTTGTGACTACACAGGGAATTGAGGTGGATGAAGCCAAGGTGCACGCGATTAAGAGTTGGCCAACGCCCACGACGATTTCACAAGTGCGGAGCTTCCATGGACTTGCCGGATTTTACCGCCGCTTTGTGAAGGATTTCAGCACCATTGCAGCCCCATTGAACGAGTTGACGAAGAAGGGAGTTGTGTTCCATTGGGGGCAAGCACAGGAGAATGCCTTCAACCTTTTGAAAGATAAGCTTACTAATGCACCTTTACTCCAACTTCCTGATTTTAATAAGACCTTTGAGCTTGAATGTGATGCTAGTGGGGTTGGACTTGGCGGTGTTTTGATGCAAGATAGTAAACCTGTTGCTTACTTTAGCGAAAAATTGAGTGGTCCTGTTTTGAATTATTCCATGTATGATAAAGAATTGTATGCTCTTGTGCGATCTTTAGAAACGTGGCAACATTATCTTTGGCCCAAAGAATTTGTTATTCATTCCGATCATGAGTCGCTAAAACATATTCGCAGTCAAGTGAAACTGAATCGTAGACATGCTAAATGGGTTGAATTTGTTGAATCTTTTCCTTATGTTATCAAACACAAGAAAGGGAAGGATAATGTGATTGCTGATGCCTTGTCTAGGAGATATACCATGTTGTCCCAACTTGATTGTCGTATATTTGGATTGGAATCAATTAAAGAACAATATGCTAATGATGATGATTTTAAGGATGTCTTGCTGCATTGCAAAGAGGGAAGAACATGGGACAAATATGTGATAAATGATGGATTTGTGTTTAGAGCTAACCGCCTATGCGTTCCAGTTGGATCCGTTCGTTTTCTTTTGATACAGGAAGCTCATGGAGGAGGTTTGATGGGTCATTTTGGTGCCAAGAAGACGGAGGCCGTTCTGTCCGCTCACTTCTTTTGGCCGAAGATGAGGCGAGACATTGAGAGGTTTGTATCCCGCTGCACTACATGTCAAAAGGCTAAGTCACGATTGAATCCACATGGTTTATATATGCCTCTTCCTGTTCCTAGCACTCCATGGGAGGATATATCTATGGACTTTGTTTTAGGACTGCCTAGGACCAAGAGGGGGAGGGATAGTATTTTTGTGGTGGTTGATAGATTTTCTAAGATGGCTCACTTTATTCCTTGTCATAAGAGCGACGATGCTGTTAATATTGCTAACCTTTTCTTTCAAGAAATCGTTCGCTTGCATGGTATGCCTTCTACTATTGTGTCAGATCGTGATGCCAAGTTTTTGAGCCACTTTTGGAGAACTCTATGGAATAAATTGGGGACCAAGCTGCTGTTTTCAACAACATGTCATCCCCAAACCGAGGTAGTAAATCGTACATTATCTACTATGTTGAGGGCTGTTTTGAAGAAGAATTTGAAGATGTGGGAAGAGTGTTTGCCGCATGTTGAGTTCGCTTATAATAGGGCGGTACACTCCACCACCAAGGTCAGTCCTTTTCAGGTAGTGTATGGCTTCAATCCCCGTGCTCCTATTGATTTATTACCTTTACCTACTAGTGAACGAGTTAATCATGATGCTAAGGAACGTGCTGAATTTATTCTGAAATTGCATGAAAAGACTAAAGAAAATATTGAATTGATGAATGAAAGGTATAGGACTGCGGGAAGTAAAGTTAGAAAGGAAGTAAAACTTGAACCGGGTGATTTAGTATGGTTACACTTGAGAAAGGATCATTTTCCAGAATTGCGAAAGTCTAAATTAATGCCTAGAGCTGATGGTCCTTTCAAGATACTTGAGAAAATAAATGATAATGCATATAAACTTGAGTTGCCGCCCGAATTTGGGGTTAGTCCCACATTTAACATTGCAGATTTGAAACCGTTCATGGGAGAAGCAGATGAGCTTGAGTCGAGGACGACTCCACTTCAAGAGGGGGAGGATGATGAGGACATCACTCCTATGCATACGCCGAGACTCCTCCAGTTGTGATGCAAGGACCCATCACAAGAGCACGAGCACGGCAATTGAATCAACAGGTGAGCTCGTTCCTAAGTGCCCGTGTATATACTTGTGAGGATAGTATGCTACCTAATGATATTATTGATTATATTGTACTTAGGAACTTTGGAGAGGATCATGAAGGCCTTGGGAACCCGCAAGGGCCAGGAGGGAGGCCAGGAGGGCGTCCAAGTCAAGTTGGAGTCCCAATTCATCTCGGAGTCGGAGTCCCAATTCATCTCGGAGTCGACTACCTCGGCCACCAGGAGCAGTGTTCACTAAAATCGTCGCCCAGGCCACAAACGGACTCCGATTTCAATGATCCACATATTTATCGAAAGCTAAGGAGATAACCTTTCCAATGGCACCGGTTTCAGGTCAATTGGACTGCTGAGTTGACGGGAATTCGCGTTGCAATTTGGCGGACAGAATCTGTCCCAGGGTGCTGTGTCACCAATTTGGGCCGTTGGCCCATGTATCGTGTTGGAGTCCATCACGGACACGTCTAGGGTTTCTAGGACGTCCCTTAGCCCTTATATTCAGTAGCCGCCGCTAGGGTTTGGTTTGGGTTTTGCTTAGATTAATCTGTCAAAGAACAGTTTCGCCGTGTATCGGTTTGTGGAACCCCAACTCGTGAGATTCAATTTATATTTGCAATATTTCAGATTGTTTCTTTCTCGTTCTTGCTTGTGTTCTCGATTCGCATGCAGGGATAAGCCTTCTTGGCAAGGTCAATCGTGTTTGTGCATGGTTGATAACCAACGGAGCCGTGGTGTAGCGATTGCTGGGTTCGGATCGGTTCTGATCGGAAGCCGGATCGTCAACGTCGAGTCTCCACCAATCGACTTACCTCTACCTGTCGGAAGATCGGGCCACCGTGCGCATCACCCTCTCTCTGGCTGCCTTGTAGTGGTCAATGACTTGGTGGAGAGTGTCGAGGTCGAGCCCTCGCCGCATGAACTTCTCCTCTTAAAAGAAGCTGCACAATGTAGTCTTCTCCTTTAGGGACGCCATGGCCTCAGCCAGTTCTTCGCTGATCACCTTGCTAGCTTCGTCTCGCTATGCGACCATGAGATCATTCCCTGGTCGTATACAAAAATTCAAAGAGTGAGAATCCTTACCCTGGAGACAGATGCTGACGAGGCCACATAAGGATTTGGGACATTCACTACTTCTGTAACTTCCACATCCTCCTCGGCCGTAGTGGAAGCAACTCTGAAGGAAGTGGCCTAGTACATCCTATACAACCTATTTACAATTGGATAAAATCATTCTTAACTAAATGACTCAACTTAGTTAGAGAAAAACAAGTGTTCACCTCAAGCAATGAGGAGCAATTTGTTTGGCCATGGATGAGGCCTGAGCCACAGTTACAGTTAATGGCTGTGGGCTCGCAGCCTCTGTCCTTCTGTCATAATCACTTTTTGCAACTAGGAAAGAGGCCCCAATCATTCTCTTTGGGGAAAATCCACTAGATGGTCCAACATCATCGCCAGATTGCTTCCTTGAAGCTGTTGGACGTTTGAGCAATTGCAAAAACCAAAGCGTTTGGGAAAACTATGCTCACCTGCACACATCTACCAAAAGAGAATTACCTTTTGGGACGCCCGTGCAACATCGATCACGCTGATACCTTGTGATTCCAATACCACAACATTGCCTTCTCCGGCCAAACCCTCCTCTTGATCAAGTCACTCCTGGACTAGGGATGCCATTGAAACAAAGAAGGGGGAAGGTTAAGAAGACAAAAAGTCTGAGACTTAGAGAATTTGTGAAAGGTTGAAGATTTTTACAACAGGAGGATGGCTATTAATAGAATTCCAAAGGAGACATTTCGAGTTCCCAGCCTAGGGCGCAACAAAAAGCCCTCGAGATCTTCCCAAATGCCTGCCTATTAACTGCTCCCCAAGGTTTCTCCTCGAGTTGTGTTGGAATTCAGAGCAACATAGCTCTGTGTGGGAATTCGAAGCAACGGAATACTGTTTAAGAATTTGAAATGACACAACCATTATATTGGGCCTTTGTCATTTCAAATTCGTGGGCTAGCTGACGAGGGTTATTACCCAAGCTAAGATATCCATAGTCGTGCATGTCATTCCGTGGTCGCGTACAACGCCCCATGATCGCACATACCTTTCTATGGTCACAAAAGGCCAAGGAAAGAGATAATGGGGGTAGTCGAAGGGTATTCTGGACATGACCCATCAATGATATTTAATTCCCATAATTTTAGCTATGGAACTCTATAAGTCTCAACACTTATCTTCATGGGGTCCATGGTCTTTTGTTATACCTGCTAGTACTATGGTCGCAGAGTAATCTGCCTACGACCACACCCTATCGTGGAGACAAAACTTGATATCAGTGCATGGTCACTATAGGTGCGCAATCATGACATTGGAGACTTGTACTACAAAACGAGGATCATGTATTATAAATCACCATTCACAATAATCGTTCTTTGATCCTTATGATTATTCCCGAAATAATCATAAGTCCCTGACAAGGTAATTGTCGAAGAAGATGAGGATAGTGAAGCAGTTTCTACAATGCCAGGTCAAAGCTGCTTAACTGCCATGTAACCATGACGTCCTTCGGCAACCACCACGTAACCACGACTCGCAGCAACCTCCATAAAGCATTTATAGGCGATAATGAGGCACGTCTTCAAGAGAACAACCGACGATATCTTCGACAAGTATAAAAAGATGTTTAGGGTAAGGATTAGGGGGGACGGAAGGAGGATAGACTAGAGATAGTGAGATAGAAATAGGCAATACATTCTCTTTGTAATCCTCTTACTTATTCACAGTGATAAATACACATGAGTAGGGTTATTACTCAGCTATGAGGGCCCGAACCTGGATCATTCTTTGTGTCATTAGATTCATAGATACCTTGAATTCCTTAGTATTTTTCTAGATTGGCTCCATTCAAAACCCATCTAAATTCTGCATAAGCTTGATAGAAGGACCCCTGGGTCCCAATCGTCGACACCATCTAGAACCATGCGGATTGGGTCAAGGTTGGACAAAACATAGGAACTTGTGCTCATTACTTTCGTCCAAGCTAACCCATATGTGTTTGCGTGGAAACCATCCGATATGCCTAGAGTCCCAAGGGAAGTAATTGAGCATAGGATAGCAATCCAGCCTATACAACAACCAATCAAGCAAAAGCTCAGACACTTTGCTCCTGATCGTCAATAAGTCATTCGTTCGGAGTTAAGTAAACTCCAGGAAGATGGTTCCATTCACGAGTTTGACCATCCGGAATGGCTCGCAAATCCGGTCATGGCCCTGAAAAAATAATAAGTGGCGCATGTGCATTGATTACACCAATCTCAATAATGCCTGCCTGAAGGATGATTTTCCCCTTCCCGGCATTGCTCAGTTGGTCGATTTAATAGCAGGTTGTGAACTGATGAGCTTCCTGTATGCTTACTCAAATTAGCATGGCAAAAGTAGATGAAGAGAAAACTGCCTTCATCACACCATTTGGCACTTACTACTACGTCAGAATGCTATTTGGGCTCAAGAATGTTGGTTGCACATATCAGTGTTTGATCATAAGACCTTTTTATCTTAATTAGGGACTAATTTGGAAGCTTACGTTGATGATTTGGTTGTAAAAATCTGGAAAAACTCTAGACATGTAAATGATCTCACTGAAACATTATGTAATTTGAATAAACATCGAATGAAGTTGAATCTTTAAAAGAGCTCTTTCGGAGTTTCTTCTGGTAAACTTTTATGTTTCCTTGTTTGTTCAAGAGGCATTGATGAGGAAATCACTAGCTCGGATATGAACAAGGCTCCATCCACTCCTTCCACTACTTCCACTACTTCCTTGCTGCCACGAGAAGATCAAGGAGAACGGCGAGTCGGCATGAATCCATGTGCCGAGCCATTCACTACGCCCACACCGGAGGATCAGCGAGCAGCATCAAAGGTGGAGCAACCCACAATGCATCAAGCCCAGCCCAAGATAAAGCCTAACTCGTCCGCGAGTCCAGCTCGGCCATCCAGCAGTAGTCCAACTTCGAACAGATACCCAAGACACGTACGGAGTCCATTTGGGGCAAATGAGTACTTCACGGAGAAGCCCACGACGACACCTTTCCAATGGGATTGGTACCACAGCCAAAATCCTACTGGATCACCCGAAATCAATGAAACAATCCACAGATAGAACCTACCGGGTGCCACATCACCTCCACCTTGGGCCCGTACCCCTAGGGTTTCACGTCCACCTCCTTGGCCGCCGCCCCTGTTACATATGGACATCACCCTTCCCGTTCTTCCTCAGGTTTTGTTTTTATTAGTTTTCCTCATGTGTGAAACTTCATCCTTGTGTTCTTGTGTCGGCTAGACCGACAACTACAAGTTACACAACCTCAAATTTATCATGTGCTTCATCCATATTTACAATTTCAGATTGCTTTTATCTTGTTCTTGCTTGTTCTTCAGTTGCATGCAGGAATCGATCCTCGTGATCAGGTCAGCCGCATCTTGGCACAGTTGATAACGACTTGTGAGTGTGGTTGAGCGATTGCCAAGGCGTCCAGTCTTGTTTGGTTGGTAGCCAGATCGCCAAGGTCACCCTACATCAAATCGAAATTATCCCTCTCACCAAAAGATCAGGCGTATGTGTCTTCATCAGGCATTGAGGTAAATCCCAAGAAAATCTGGGCCATTGAGCAAAGGCGATCTTGTTCGACCACGAAGGAGGTGCAAAGCCTAACTGATCGAATGGCGGCTTTAAGTCGTTTCATATCGTGGTTGGGTGAACGTGGACTACCTTTCTTTAAGGTTCTACGATGGCACAATGGTTTCCAGTAGTCGGATGAACCCAAAAAAGCCTTTCAGGAAGTAAAAGCAAATTTATCAAGTGCTCTAGTGTTGGTTTCCCCAATCATGGGAGAGCCATTACTCATTTACTTGGCTGCTACCCCTCACGCAGTCAGCGCTGTTCTGGTCACAGAAAGGGAAGGTGTGCAATGGCCAGTATATTACATAAGTGAAGTATTGAATGGATCGAAGGAGCATTACCTTGAAGTCTGAAAGTTACTTTATGATGTCTTAGTGGCTTCTAGAAATCTGCTGACGATGATTATTACCTACGCAAGTCATTGGTTCATTAGATATATCATGTTTAATATAATTCGAAATGATATATGGCTTCATACAGATGTTATAGACACAGAAGTGATTTCCTGTGTACCAAAAGGTCACAGAATGTGTGCGACCATACTATTGTGATAGCTAAACTGAGTAGTGTTCCAAACACGGTTCCAGGATGAAATAACTCCTTGTGGAGACAACCACTAGGAAATTGCGATATGCAGTTATCTAAAAATCGCATAGAATAACTGATAAGAAGATAAAGATGCAGTTTTATGACTACATCTTATCAACCGCCAAAAACTTCCCGGAATTGATTCACATTGGCATCCTTTCGATCAGTATAAAAGGGGAAGATGAAGCAACTTAAAGAGATCAGAAGATATATGGAAAAAGAGACAAGCAATAGGTGATAGATAAAAGCATATTGAGAGATTGTCTACTCTTGTAATAGTCTTTCTTATTGTAATCTTTACACATAGTGAAAACACCATAGGACATAGGGTTATTACTCAAATCTTTGTGGACCCGAACCTGTATAATCTCTTGTGTCTCCAGAACATAACTACCTTAATTTACCTAGTGAGCGTCTTGAATGGTCTCCACTTCCTACTTAGTAAATTTGCCTAAGATCGATTAAGGACCCCGAGTCCCAATCATCGACAGCTGGCACCCACCGTGGGGCCTTTCTCAAAGACATTTATTTCATTGTTGGTAAGTCATGTCTAGGGCATACAATTTTGATCTTGATGATTATGCTCATATCCAGATGCCCTCGCCTAACGACCCCGTTCCTATGGAAGAGGTTGGCGACGAGAATGTCCATGAGTCACATCCCGAGGGTGAATCTTCTCCAACTCTAGTCATGTCTGTCGACCAAGAGACAGAGAAGATGGAATTTTCCCCTCATGTGAATCCCACCACACCAGAGGCCGAATACGTGCCACAGCACGTCGTCCCAGAGGATGTGGGTGATGTGACATCGAGCATAGTTCTAGAAAGTTTGCTCCAGACAATCTCAAATCCCTTTTTGATTTTGAATCTGATTCGGAGCAAGGGGAGATGTTTCCCTCGTCTGCGACCTCAGTGCCCCAATAATTCACTGCGCTTTTGAAGGAAACTCCTGAGCAACAAATTGCCAGGGAGGAATAGGAGCGTAGACAGAAGGAGGATCAAGCTCGTGAATAGCAAGAAAACGAGGTTCGTAAGCCACTGAGGAAGCCTTACACCTTGCACAATCTCATCAAGATGCTGTTCTTCGCGATCTTGATCCAGGGCCTTCACGCCATCCACTAATTCGTAGGAGTGATCAGACGCCATTTTCAGCCGCGAAGTATCCCCAGGCAGTTGAGGTGACTATCACTGCTATGGCTCCTAGAAGGAGTACCCAAGACCGACTTCATATTATGGCAAATACATTGCATAACCCTCCTCCTGGGTTGGAGAACGAGGATAGAACAACGTTCACCAGAGTCCTCGCGGATACACTTGATGAAGTTGCCTCCCAAGCAACCCCAAAGGCATCATCTCTCTCTATAATTTGCTCTCATGAACATGATGACTCGTACTAAAGTCATGGGCGACGCAATCAAATCCGAACGACATCACTTTGGCAGGATAGGGTTAGGCAAATTCGGACCTCCTGAGATCACAATCGCCTACCAGTTCATTCTCTCTTGGGACGATGAGCAGATTCTCCTCAAGGTAATGTGTCTCGCGACCACAGGGAAGGTCGAGGTGAAAGACATTTCCAAGCCTCTAATGTGGGCTATGAAGCTTTCTCACCAGGCCTCCGTGTAGGGGTCTGGCCTGATAAGTTCAAACCCGGTGTGATCGAGAGATTCGATGGAACTAAAATCCATTTGAATTTCTTCAAATCTACCTCACTGCCATTCAAGCGGCAGGGGGTGATGACCTGGTCATGGAAAACTACCTACTAACAGTCCTTGAAGGACCTGCAAGGACCTGGTTGTTTAATCAACAAGAAGGGTCAATCTACAATTAGAAAATGTTGTGCGACACGATCCTCAACAATTTCCAAAATTGTTATGAGAAGCCTGGTAAGGAAGATGACCTTCATCGATTACACCAGACTTCGACCGAAACCCTTCGACAATTTGTCAAGAGGTTTGTTGGGGTAAGAAATACCATCCCCAACATTTTAGATACTTTGGTTATCAGGGCTTTCAAGCATGTCGTTCGATACCAAAGGTTCACTGAAGATTTGAGTATCGACCTACCTAGGTTGGAATCAGATCTCTTTGATATGGTAGACTGATATTCTGACGAGGCTGAGGCCGTGGAATGGAATAGAATGGTTGAGAAAAGGAATTTGCCACCTCAACCAGATCTCAAAAATGACAAGAAGGATGATTCTAGCAAGAAGTCAGAATCATCA
Organism: Pharus latifolius; assembly: GCA_019359835.1. Taxonomy (NCBI): domain Eukaryota; kingdom Viridiplantae; phylum Streptophyta; class Magnoliopsida; order Poales; family Poaceae; genus Pharus; species Pharus latifolius. The sequence continues at coordinate 48,535,516 of CM033330.1, read as the reverse complement.
GCAGGCGGGAAGTCCAAGAAGCCCAAGAAGAATGGGGCGGGACAATATCGGGATGTTGCGGTTGCCGACAAGCCACCGCCAGGAAAAGTTAACAAGCTTTCATTTAAAAATAAAAACCCTCCTTCTGGTGGTCCTGACAATGACCATTCGGGAAAACAAGCTAACCCGTAGGGAAACAAAAAATGGTGTCCATTGCACAATACTTTTGGACATGATCTCAAGAATTGTCGCACTGGTAGAAGCTCTTGGAAGACTTCTATCAGGGAACTGGACCCATGCCAACCATACCAGAGCAAGATCAAGCCTACCGAGGTTAGGGATGCTGATGGAGATGAAGTTATGGCCTATCAGGTACCCCAAAATCACGTAAACATTATTTTTGGTGGTTCTTCTTATTCTTCTAAGCGTCAATTCAAATATTTTTACCATGAGGTAAATAAAATTGAAGTTTCACTTGCGGAGCCTCAATTTCCCTATTGGTCGGAAAATCCTTTAACTTTCGACTGGGGCGATTGTCCCAGGGGACTAAAGAGACCGTTGCGACTCCCTTTGGTTTTACCCCTATCATTAGCATTGCTAAGGTCGAGAGGGTATTAATTAATGGAGGTAGTTCATTGGATCTATTACTGGTCAAGACTCTTGATGAGATGCAAATTCCTCGCTCAAAGATTAAACCCATAATTCATCCATTTTGTGGTATAATTCATGGTCCTTCAATGATGCTGATTGGACAAATTGTATTGCTAGTAACATCGGGAGAACCAGAAAATTTTTGAACATAATTGATTACATTTGATGTAATTGATTGTGATTCAGCATATAACCCTATTTTTGGCAGGCTGGCGCTTGCTAAGTTCATGGTAGCGACGCATTACGCTTACTAATGTGTCAAGATACCAGGCCCAAAAAGTTTAATTTCGGTCCAAGGTAGTCGCAATATGGCTCTCACTTGTGATCGGTTATCTCTGGGGTTGGTTGATTTGCTTCCCCTTCGGGATTTAGGTTGCAACCATGGCACCAGATGCCATCAAAGCTGCCTTGCGACCAGATGAGAAGTTGAAATTGGTTCCATTGTACCCAGATGATCCATCTAGAACCATTCAGGTTGGATCAGGTTTGGATGACAAATAGGAACTTGGGCTCATTACTTTCCTCTGGGCTAATGTAGTTGTGTTTGCGTGGAAACCATCCGACATGCCTGAAGTCCCAAGGGAGTAATTGAGCACAGGATATCAATTTTTCCTGGACAGTGACCAATAAAGAGAAAGCATAGATGCTTTGCTACTGACTGACAAGAAGCCATCCATTCGAAGTTAGATAAACTCCAAAAGGCAGGATTTATTCGTGAAGTCGATCATTCTGAATGGCTTGCAAACCCGGTCATGGTCCTAAAATCAAATGGTAAGTGGCGCATGTGCGTCGATTACACCAGCATTGCCTGCCCGAAGGATGATTTCCCCTTCCCCGTATTGACTAGTTGTTCGATTCTACAGTGGGTTGTGAATTGATGAGTTTCCAGGATGCTTACTCAAGATATCATCAAATTAGCATGGCAGAAGAAGATGAAAAGAAAACTGTCTTCATCACACCGTTTGGCACTTACTGCTACGTTAGAATGTCATTTGATCTCAAGAATGCTGGTTCCACGTACCAGCGTTTAATGCAAAAGACCTTTCTTTCCCAATTAGGGCATAATTTACAAGCTTATGTAGATGACTTGGTTGTAAAGAGTATTAAAATCTCTAGGCACATAGATGATCTTGCTGAAACCTTTCGTAATTTGAATAAATACGGTATAAAGTTGAATCCTGAAAAATGCTCTTTTGGAGTCTCTTGTGGTAAACTTTTAGGTTTCCTTGTTTGTTCAAGAGAATTGAGGTTAATCCAGAGAAAGTCAGGGCCATTGAGCAAATGAGATCTCCTTCAACCATGAAGGATGTCCAGAGTCTAACAAGGTGTTTGGAGGCTTTAAGTCATTTCATATCGCAGTTAGGCCAACATGGGTTACCTTTCTTTCAGGTTCTGCGTAAGCACAATGGGTTCACCTGGTCGGATGAAGCCAAAAAAGCCTTTCAAGAGGTAAAAACATACTTATCTACTGCACCAGTCCTGGTTTCTCCAGTTTCTAGGGAACCTTTACTTCTTTACGTGGCAGCTACCCCTCACACGGTCAGTGCAGTCGAGGTCGCCAAGAGGGAAGGTGTACAACAACTAGTTTACTATGTAAGTGAAGTACTTCATGGACCAAAGGAGCGTTATCCTGAAGTCTAAAAATTACTTTATGCTCTTTTGATGGCTTCCAGAAAGCTTTGACATGACCTTCAAGCACATAAGATTACTGTGCCTTCGTCTTTCCCTTTAGGGGACATTCTCCGTAATCCGGAAGTTTCTGGTCGTGTTGCTAACTGGGTAGTGGAACTCGGGGCATTTGATGTCCATTTCACTCCTTGGGTAGCAGTAAAATCTCAAATTCTTGCATATTTTGTGGTTGAATGAACTAATCTCGACCCACCTGCTCAAGAATTGGTAGATTTACGATGTGCTAACCATTGGACGATGTATTTTGATGGCACTCACAGTTTTCAACACTCGGGGGCTGGAGTGGTCTTAATTACACCTTAGGGCGATCAACGCCAGTATGTCATACAATTACACTTTGTTGCGACTAATAATGCAGTGGAGTATAAAGGTCTTCTTGCTGGGCTCCAAGCAGCCAAATTCCATAGAGTCCGTCGATTAGTAGTGAGGGGAGACTCACAACTAGTCGTAAAACAACTAAACAAGTAGTATAGCATCTCCGATGAAACAATGGCTCATTACCTAGAAGAAGTGAGGAAATTGGAAAAACACTTTAGTAATTTTGAAGTCCAATTTGTTCCGGGAAGGAATAATGTTCTCGCAGACCAATTATCAAAAATTGGGTCCTCAAGTGCCTCTGCTCCAGTAGGAGTGTTCGTTGAACACTTACAATACCCCTCGATAATGACTCCTATTGAGGATGATGAGGTGGTAGTTCATGTCACCGCTCAAGCATGAAGGAGACTGGACCCGTCCATTGCAGATCTATCTTGAACTGGCACCTTGCCTGAGGATGAAACCGAAAGTGATTGGTTGATACGAAAAGTGCGTCTAGACAGATTAGTTGAAGGAGTCTTGTATAGAAAAGGTACTCAAGGAGTATTAATGCACTGTATACCTCAAAAGGAAGGTGTATCCCTTTTTAACAAAATTCATGGTCGTGTGTGTGGAGCACATGCATCTTACTGGCCGCTGGATGGAAAAGCTTTCCAACAAGGTTATTATTGGCCTTCGGCACTTAATGATGCCATGCAAATAGTCAAAACATGCCTGCAGTGTCAATTTCATGCACAACAAGTAGATTAGCCTGAGTATGCCTTACAAACTATTCCTTTAACTTGGCCATTTGCCGTATGGGGAATAGATATAGTGGGCCCTATGCCCCAAGCAGTTAATGCATACAAGTTATTATTCGTAGCCATTGACACGTTTACCAAGTGGATTGAAACTGAACCAGTCTGCACTATAACCACTGCTACGGCGAAGAAATTTTTTCATAAGAATGTTGTAACTCGATTTGGTGTTCCAAGTCACCTCATTACCGACAACGGGTCCCAATTTGTTAGTGGTCTTTTTCTGGACTATTGCGATGACATTGGGACCAAAGTGTGTTTTCCATCTGTTGCTCATCCACAAAGCAATGGTGCCGTCGAACGTGCCAACGGGCAGATATTGCAAGGTGTGAAGAAGCGAGTTTTTGATCACCTTAAGGTGCGCTCGGGGGCTTGGGTAGATGAACTTTACTCCATTCTATGGGCATTGCGCACAACGTGCAGTCAAGCCATGGGTGAGACGCCTTTTCAATTGGTATATGGTGCTGAGGCCGTATTACCAATAGAAATTTGTATTGGATCTGTTCATGTAGATCAATTTGATCATTCTGATCAACATGAACAATGTGTCCAAGACATTACTCTCGTTGAAGAGAAACATGATCGGGCGTTGAGTAAGTCCACAACATATTTATAAGCTTTGCGTAAATACCATAGTAAATGAGTGCGACCTCATAGTCTTGACGTGGGCGACCTGGTTTTACGAAAGAATCAAAACCAATCCAATCACAACAAATTCTCCCCTCAGTGGAAATGCCCTTATATTGTGGTCTCAGTGACGCGACCTAGATCAGCTCGATTAGCCATGGAAGATGGTAGGATCTTATCCAATACTTGGAATATAGATCAATTGCGCAAATTCTACGTGCAAGTTTCCTTTATTCCATTTTCCTTTTCAATTGGCATATTTTATTCCAAATGTACTTCTTCAAGTTATGGTTATATCCTCAACCCTCATTGAACTATGCTCAGGGGCTGGTCGCCAAGTAAACATCTTTATATAGTGTTCAAAGTGGATTCACTGTCCGATCCCATGGTCACATCTAGATAAGACATCTCTAAATAAGCCATTTCTGAACGCACATGAGACTTGCTAGTATGTTCTTGATCATACAAGTGGCTGTTAGTTTCTAATAAAACTTTGGCATTAATATTAAGATGTGTATTTGTGAGATCACTTGGTCATATCTAGTTGAGACATTTCTTTCTAAACCATTTTCTCAAATGTATAAGAAACTCACTAGGTATTTCTGATCACGTGTTACCCATATTATCCTTTATTTCCTGAGATTATTATACAGTGTCTTCTATATATATGATCTCAGGAGGGGGCTAGGGGAATATAACTATAGCATAATTATAAAAGATGCATCTGCATATTTGTTTCAACATTTTAATGTACAGGTATACAAAAAGGAATACAATCCAGAAGCCTTTCTTGATCATTGTTCATTATAATGTGTAAAGAAGAAACAACATCATGATAATCCAAGTTCTTTCAGGAGATTTTCGATCAAGGGCTTGACTTCATCCATTATAGCTTCAAGTTGATCTTCACTCTCAAATGTATCATCTCCCACAACTGGATTCAAATCTATGTTTGGGCAATGGTGATGCCTTAATTTGCACAAAATGGCCGAAGCTACAGATCCAACGTTGGTCTTCAATGCTTCTTTCTATCTTTTTGTGTCCTCAGGAAGAAATTCGAGGAGTGATTCGGCTTGAGCAACAACTAGCTTGCAGGATTCACTAAGGCTCTGACTCTCCTTTTGAGGATCAATAATGTCCGCCTTTAGTAGATCTACAACCATCTTGATTTTTTTGAAGGATTCTGACTGAACGTTGCTGTAGCTTGAGAATGTCTCTTCTAGGGCTTTCTTTTCTTTGTTGGCAAGTTCAGCAGCCTTCTTGAGTTCTTCACTGGTTGCATGCTGGCGCTCAATGGTCACTTGGAGTTGTCCAATATGAGCTTCCTTTTGGGCACATTGTTGCTCGAAGTCACTCTTCTCTTTGGACAGCCTCTGGATCTGTTTCTCGTACTACATGATCAAAGTAACACAATTACGAAAGTTCATGTAAAGAAATAACGCTTTCTGCTTATAAGTGAACTTACAAGTGGATTTGTTCCGGATTTCGTTAAGTTCTTTCCTTGACGGAGAAAGCTCCATGGCAGCGGCATCTTTCTGACTTTTTTGATCAGCCATGGTTTTGATTAATGCAGAGTTTTTCCTGCAAAACATAGATGTAAATGTAATCCTTGCAAGGAATTCAGGTCAGCATCAACAATGTTTCAACACTTACTACTTCAATGGCTGATCTCGTCTTGTGTGACCTTGACTTGATCTGCTATAGTCTTGGATGTAGTCAACACCTGAGTCAAGCCCTGAAACAAAGCAGAATCTATTGTTTAAACTTGAAATTTCCCAAAGATTTGAATTGAAGGTAAAGATTTTTCTATACTGAACCTCGATAGAAGTTCTTTCCTCGACCAAGTGGAGAATGGATGTTGTTCCTTGTGGCAATACTCCCATGGTTGAGTCAGCAGATGTAGCTTCAACCCTTTCAGATTGAATGTTTGCAATTATTTCTTCAACAATGGTCTGAGGATTTCCCTCAGCCATTGTGTTCGTGTCCGCACTCTATGTGACTTCCATTGCAGGTAAATCTCTTGGTACAGGAGGAGTCAGCAAAGTGATGGGCACATGATTTCTGAAAAACATTGCAATTTACAAAAATAATGGATCAAATATTGCGAAGATCAAAAGTTAGAGGGAAGAGATATCTTTACCTAATTGGCAGCCCCATCAAGCTTTGGGGGCTCGATGCTACACTTCTGGGCGACAAAAGTGAAGCCAGCAATTTTGTCACGACATCAACGGAGCTTGTCCTTGTTTCCTCTTCTTAAACAGGACAGTGGTCTCTTCTTCCTACATATTCAAAAGATGATTCATATTTGCAATGATGTAAATTTTACGAAGTATGACATTCTTACCACAACAGCTCCTTCTACATTTGTAGGGGGTGTCACCAGGTCTGGGCTTGTTGAAACTATTGCTGCAGAGTCCTCCATGACCATGGTTGTAGAAGTTCGGGCCTCAAGGTTGGCGACCTCTCTCGTGGCCGCGAGCTCTCCCGCGACCACAGAATCCACTGCCGCAGTAGATGTTTCTGCTATAGCGGTTAGTATGTTGGTGGTGCTGGGGGAGGATGGTACCTCTGGAATGGCTATCTCCAGAGGGTTTACCGTTCTTCTCCTTCGACGGATCAGAGGAACTTCATCTTCCACGTCCTCGCTCCCCTCACCCTGTACGATTAAGAAGTGAATCCTATTCGTACATGGTATAATGTGGGGAAGAGAAAACCTTCCCGCAGTATTCTTTGCTTCGATTTTCTTTGCTTTCGATGAAGTCCCTCTTATGGTTTTTGTTTTGGTCATGCTAGGGGTTGGCTCCTTCATCTTCTTCGCTTTAGAAGGGATAATTTTTACTCTCTTCGATTAGGACCTCCCAAAAGGCCCAACATCATCAACATGATGCTTCATCCTGATAACTTGCCCTTCCAGCAGCTGGGTCATTCAACAATTTGTTCTTTGATGATCAACATTGACAGACAGAAGAAGCTTTTCAAAAGAAGGTTTACCTTTTGATGCACTTGTCTTATGTTGATGCTACTGCTGATTAGGCTCTGTGGCTGGGATGAGCCAAGAACTCCTTCCGTTGCTATGTTCAGAAGGTTGTTCGTCCTCCTATCAATCTCGGAGGGGGACAGAGCTATTTATCATGACAATCATTTAGTATGAACATCAAGTTGTCAATGATTTCACATATTTTTAAGCAAACTTACCCTTATTGTAATCCAAGGTGTTGTCCATCATAGAACACACCTCCCAGGCTGGATGTTCTCTCTTCCTCAGAGGACTCATCCTGTTCTTCATGAAGTCACAAATTATGTCTCGTGCAGACAGTCCCTGTTGGACTAAGTGAAGAATCACCTGGGATTGCTTCTGTAAATCTTGGTTTAAAGTGGGAGCAGCATCCATCTCACTGCTCTTCACTGGTTGCTGGTTCTCAAACCAGAGACTGCTCTCTACCGGTGTGGCACAGTAGAACCATCGTTGGTTCCATTCGTGCACAGAGTCCCGCAGTGCTAAAGAGGGATAGTCTTTCTTTTCCCTCAGTCGAAAATAAACACATCCTATTGCGCTGGAACTCTTCAACCATGCCGAGAAGTAGAACGGTCGGAACAGATCTACGCATGGCAACAATCCAACAAATGCCTTGCACAAGTGCTGGAAGACAGCCAAGATGAGGATAGCATTGGGGTGGAGGTTTACCAGCAATAAATCAAAATGTGCAAGGATGTCTAAAAGAAATTTGCTTTCTGGCAGGCGGAATCCGCACCGCAGAAAGTCCTAAAAAATCACCAGTTTATTCTCCTAGACGATTGGGGTTTCTTCTCGTTTCCCCACATGCCGCCAGTTGATCAGCAGCTGAGAGGGAAGAATTTCCTCTTTCTCCAGTGCTACCAAAATTTCATTGTCACAATGGTTTGATTGGCTCCAGGATGCCATCGCTATGAATATCTTTAGAAAGATGAGGGTTTTGGTGGTGATGAGAGTAACGGTGAACAACAAGGGTTTTTTGTGGCGGAGTAGCAGATGTAAAAGAGGATTCTTTAAAGCTTCTCAATGAAGTTAACTCCTTTTATATGCCCGAGGCCACTACCTGCTACATTCATTATTGTAATATTTTCTCATAACGTGTTTTCACGAATTGAACCCAAAACCATATCGTTAACCCTAATAGAATTTGAAACAAAATGAATCTTTTTGCAAGCTGAAGGATCATTTTATTTCACATTCAGGGGCTACGGTACAAGTAATCATATTATAATGGGATTTTGTGATCTTAGTGCTATTCTATGGTCTTAGGGTAATCCTAAGATCTCAGTGCTACTTGTGGTCTCAATGCAATCCTGTGACCTCAGTGTTCCCTACGGTCTTAATGCAATCCTGTGATTTCAGTACTTTATAGATGCAAAGACCATGATCACATGGGACTTTGCCCGAGGACGAAACCGAGGCGGATAGATTAGTTAGAAAAGCATGAATGTACAAACTAGTTAAAGGAACCTTGTACAGAAAAGGTATTCAAGGAGTACTTATGCAATGTATACCTCGAGAAGATGGAGAAAGCATTTTGAGAAAAATTCATGGAGGCATGTGTAGTGCACATGCATCCTATAAGACGCTGGTCAGAAAATCTTTTTGACAGGGTTATTACTGGCCTTCGGCACTGTAACACCCTGGTTTTGGGGGTGAAAAGTTTTTGCATAAAAACCCTACATGCATGTATCTCTGTAGTAGTAGCCAGATCAGCTAAACCCTAATCTCTCTCAAACCCTAAAAATCTCCAAATCTATTATCTAGATCCAGATCAAGATCTGACCATCCAGATTTAACCTACCAGTTAGCCTGAAGATAAAATTCTTCAGGAGCCAAATCGAATTCTGACCCTAACTCCCAGTATCTAAGTCTCTTTCTGTTTTCAAAAATAGGAAATCCAGATTTACCCTAAGTACCCCAGTTTCCAGATAATTGAGTTATCTTGATTTAACCCTATCCAGACTCAAGTGTCTCTTGGAATATGTTCCTAGGTACATCCTCAACTTACTCCAAAAAGTTGGGAACCAGATTAATTCATCTAAACACTTTTCGCAGATTAGTCCAAATTTTACTGCGAATAGGTCCTTTTCTGTTTACTGGAGGCCTGAAAGGCTAAAATCCACGAATCAACTCAAACTCCAGAATTTCTTCAGGGAACATCTCCCAAATGCTATTTGATACAGATCTCCCTTTTTATCAGACTTCAAAATCTCTCTCCAATCACCAGAATTCGAGATCGACAAAACCCAGATCTGTTTTACCCTAATTTTACCCTATTTTCAAAAATAGGTGAAATTCCTCAAATCTTATCAAACATTCTCCAAATTTGAGCTAAATGAGTATTAATAGAAATATTATACTCAGCCATGGAATCAAATTCCAAATTGAACCTCTCAAAGACCAGATTTCCAATTTAGTCCAAAGCCAAACCAAAAACCATCACAATTTAGTCCCTGGTTCGACCAGTGCTACTCAATCGACCAGATTGGCTATTTGGACTTCGACCAGCTTCAGCTTTCGACCAGCTCTACTGGTTCGACCGCGCCTGTTACAATCGACCACGAGCTGTTGCCTTGGACTTCGACCACGACCTGGATCCAGCATGCGAGCGCGGGAGCTTCGACTTCGAGCACGCGCTGCTGCTGTTTTGCTTCGACCTGCAGCTACAGTACACGGTCAGTTGATTTCTTCGACCGTTGCTACGCCCGTGAACTCCTAGCCGTTGATCATCAGCATAGCCATCTTAGCCGCTGCCTCGTCGCCACGTGGTAGGTTCCTGTTCGCCACTGTGGATTGCCTTCTCCAGCACCGGCTAGATCTTCACTCTTCCGCGTGTGCCCGACAGCCACAGCAAAACCGTGCCACGTTGCAGCCATGCCACGATCGGGTTTGACTTCACCATTCCTTCACCGCAGAGACAACAGCGCAGCCGACGCGACCGGTGAGGACGTCGTTTCGCCGCCTGTCATCACCGCCGGTCACTTTCCAGTCAACTCAAACTAGTTTCAACTCCCCGTGCAATTGTTGACGTTGGGAGCCTCCCCAGCCACGCCTATTTAAACCCCCTGGTCTTAGCAACTCTCTCACACTCCTTCACACCAGCAACCAGTAAAACTCGCCGTATTTCTTTTCTTCCTCGGCGAGCAGCAAGAAGGGGCTTGGTGCCAAGCTTCTCCACTGCCTCCTTCTTCAATCCAGCACCCCTAGTGAGCTTCTCTCATCTCCCTCATACTTCTCAAGCTTGTAATTTAGTTTAAATGCTCTCTGTCACCGGCAATCGCCTTGTTTCATCTAGAACTCCGATGAGCAATTAATCCTCAACCAGATCGATTCAACCTTCGAGCTAGTAATCAAATATGCTCACAAGACCTTGCTTAACATCCCTAAGCAACCAAAATCGACAGATTTGCTGAAATATGAAAACCCCAAATTGGAACTTTGCTTGTGAACTGAGCTTGCTGTTTAAGCTTTTCTGGTGCATCTCTAGCCAATCTAACTTCACCAGTAGCATTCTTATGCCCTAGAGACCATGTACAAGCAAGGAATCGAGTTCTTTTGCCCAGAATCAGAAATACCCAAATCAGATTTGAGTTCATCTTTCCTCCAGCCAATATCTTCTAAATTCAGCCACTTCAGCTCAAACCACCTTGCCATTTAGATGTTTTGGACCATTTTGAGCAACTTCGTCTTCTACCACGACCCCTAATTCGGCCTAGAACAGGAGTTATGGCTATGCCCTAGTTGCTGTACTGTTTGTGCTGCAGGTACTCCAGACCAGTCAACTTCTTCGCTGGTTTTCATCACTTTCCAGCCATCTCCTGCCCTAGATCCTGTTGAGACATTTGTTACTGCTACAAATGCCTAACTACCAGACAAAGTAGTGCATCATTTTGAGCCTTGAGTCAAAAGATAAGGCTAACCCTAGTTTCTGGCCATGCCAACCCTATGCCAGTGGCATTGAGCCTTTTCACCCACTTCCAGCCATGAACTCTGGAAATAACCTTGTTCCTTAGACTCCTGATGTTGTGATCTACATTTTTCTCTACTGTCACAACTTGAGTTGATCCCTCTATCACCCATTGACCTTATGTAGATGCCTTGAACCGAATGCCAACCTAAAGACATTCGCAGTTTTTGGGCGAACCAATCACTACCTTGATATTACCCTGATATTTTGGAACCTTGTAAACCTTAACAACTAATATTAACCCTGGTTACCATAGTTAAACTCAAATCGCTTCCAAATCTTGTATCACCAGAGTGTTTTCTCCTTGCATCATTGCATGTAGAGGATTAGTAAGAGTAGAATTGATTGTAATGCCTGTTTGCATGTTTGATCTTGTTCAGAGCAAGAGCCCGAGATTGAAGACCTTGTCACTGAACCACCATCAACTGCTGATACTTACGTCACGGAAGGCAAGTCATACTTTGATCATATTGAAACCCATATTTTATGAATTGCTATGCTATTCCATGAGTAGATATCTCATTAATATTGCATGTGTTGAGATCAATGATATTATGGTAGTGATAGATTGAATACTTGAGGAATGTGAACTTGTTAAGATAGCAAGCCATGAATTAATAAAAGTATAAACATATACATTTATATTCATGAAATAGAACCCCTAGCCGTGACCAGTGTTTTGGTATGGAATGGTGGTAGCACTGGAGGTGCTTGGCCGCACTGGGTGTGCAGGCACTGAAGGTGCATGGTTTGTGGTATGATCTGGTCACTGGCATATAAGGACTAGAATCTTGTGTTGTGCGTCTAGTGGCATGAAAAACGTACCAACCACTTACCTGGTATGGGACAGGCGCAATCTAGTAGCTTTCTTAGTGTTATCAGTTCCCTGCATGGCTTGTCGATCCGGTTTCTCGCGTGGAAACTGGTGGGACGCAGTTCGTCCATGAGTGATGTGAGATCAGAAAAATTAAGAGAGGATAAGGTGTAAAGAAGGAAGACGCCCTACGCCAGATTAAGTCGTGCGCGACTGTAATCAAAAGAGGCTATGTGTTCTGCGGAAACATAGGCCCAGGCTAGGAAGTAAGGCAGTGGGGAGGACCCACAACGGTACTTGGGACTGGATTGTCCATTTACCGGGCAAGGATACTGTTAATACTAGGCTGCGAAAACATTGTGTGAACTCGGCCTTGTCACGTGCGTATAAGTCGCATGGAGTTGGCCCGACTTGGAAGTCGAGTGAAAAAGTGGATTTAAAAAGAGGTACACCTCTGCAGAGTTTAAAATGTATTCGAATACTTCGTACTCCCGAGTTTTAGGAGTATGCCACGGTGGATTAAATCCACGGGGTGTGACACAAGTATTGTTTTATAAACTAAAATTTGTTAGTTCAAGATTACCCAAGTGGCATGTGTTGTCACGATAAGGGGCGTTGCCGTGGGCTGTCATGTGTTGACGTGTTACGGTAATACCATAATCTAGTAAACATGTGATAACTAAGAGGCATGTGGATTTTGCCTTAAGCATATGATACTAAGAGGCATGTGGTTTATGCCCTAAAGTATATGAAATACTGTCATGAGTACAAGATTGAAAGGCTTGAATAAAAGTAATGTGATATGAGGATATATCGCCTTGGATATGGGATATATGCATATTGACATCAGTATGACTTATTTTCTGCCATGAGTATGATTGGAAGTTGAATAAGAAATGAGAAAGAAATGTATTTTAAGAAACCCTTCACTCTTTCCCCAATAGCATAGGTTCATGTCATTTATACTATATGTATCTCTACGTTCCCTATGACTTGCTGAGTACGTAAGTACTCACCCTTGCAACAACTCATCAATAGATGGAGCGTTCTACGACCTTGGAGGATATCCTGAAGATGCTGCAGACCCAGGAGATGACGAGCAGTTTCCTCTGGAGCCCTGATGTGGTGCTGTCTTGCTGTCAACCTCTGTTTCCTGTGGATTGCTTTTGGGCCTAGCTTCCGTCGACTAGATGTTTTATTTTGCTGTACCTTTGTGCCTTGTGAGGCACTGTACCCCGTGTTGTACTAAGGCCTGATGGCCATACAATTATGACTACTGTAATATTTTGCTGCTTCAATGTATTCCTGTGATTGACTCATCCTGGGAAGTCAAGTGGTTTAAGGGACCAGCTGCACCGAGCTGGGCTCCTCACAGGTGATGTCACAGTCGTGGCAGACACGACAAAATAGTGGTATCAGAGCAGCACAGACCTTGACTGTAAGACGGTACCCTTAGGGATTGGCTCGCCAGGAAGACGTAATTTATCTAAAAACTATTTTCTACAACCTTGTTTTTGAAAAAGGGAGCCTTGTATCTTCTAAAATTTTTGATTTCAAAGTCTTACTTGGCTTCTTCTAAAAATTCGGCAAGGTGTCGAGAGTGCATTTTGTTTTCATAGATTGTCTCAGGAGTTGGGCTATGTTGCTACGGCACATAGCCTAGTTCTTTGGGAAGAACCCTGTTCGAGTAGTTAGTCGACCGTCGTGGAGGATTAGCTGGAAAAGGGTAGTGTAGATAGAGCAGGTGGATGCTCTTGCTAGCTTCTGTGCCCCGCTATTGCTTTCGCAATGGTTAACTTGTTTACTATGGCTAGAAGCCTAAGTGGTTGTGCATTAAAATAGTTGCATTAATTTCTGCATTAGTACCCTAGTTCTCTCTTAGTTAGTTAGACCTATCTGCTTCTCTCTCCAGAAGATCAGAATGGTTCACACAAGGAGAAGGACCCAAGATGACCAAGAGGGCCAAGACCCAGTTACGCCGCGAAGAGGATCCACATCTCATCCAGGATCGCAGAGATCGCTACCACCACAAGAAGACTCACCCAGTCTCCAGGAAATTCTTCTTTCAATGGAGAGGAGCCGCCAAGAAGCCCAAGCTGCACATACCCAGTTGCTAGCTCAAGTCATTCAGAAGATGCCAGGGACTGCTGAAGGTACCGCTGTCGGAACTTGACTCTCGGACTTCCAGAAGACTCGACCGTCGACCTTCGCAAGTGCGACCGACCCAATCATCGCAGACGACTGGCTACGGGACATCGAAAGGAAACTGGACACTGTTCGTTGCAATGATTGAGAGAAGGTGTTATTCGGATCACACCAACTCACTGGAGCAGCAGCTGCTTGGTGGATGAATTATCAAGAAGCACACTTGGATAAAGACAACATCACTTGGATGGAATTTAAGGATCAGTTCCGAAAATTCCATATCCCTACAGGCGTCATGGCAGCTAAACGTCGAGAATTCCGGAACTTGACTCAAGGGAACCGGACTGTCACTGAGTATCTGCACCAATTCCACCATCTAGCTCGGTATGCGTCCAACGACATCGACACGGAAGATAAGAAGATTGAACGCTTCACCGAGGGACTTCAGCACTATTTGCAGTATCAGATTGCCTCCCATGAATTCACAGAATTCCAGACCCTGGTGAATCGGGTGTTAAAGATAGAGGAAAAGCGAGGCATCGGAGAAGAAAACCGGAAGAGGAAGATGATACAACAGTCGCGACTGCCAGCCAGCTCATCTAGGGGAAGGGCCCCAACATCTCCAAACTTTCGTCCGACCTACCCGGCGTCAATACCACCATTCACGCCGACATGCCCCAACTGCAGAGGAGCACATTATCAAAGGGATTGCCCTCAGATAAGGACTCAATGCTATCATTGCGGACAGGTGGGACACCGCAAAGACAGTTGCCCGTGGATTCAACTCCCTATGGCGATAGCAAGATCGCAAGCTGGAACTCAAGCGATGGCGCCCAGAACCACAGCTTCACCACCATCGCAGAGCCCCAGGGAAGGTTTGCCCACCCAAGGAGGAATTGTAGCAGGCAGAGGACGAGGGCAAGGAAGAAGACAAATGGCAGGCCGAGGAGGCCGACTAAACTTCACCTCCCTTCAAGAAGCAGACAATGCTACAGACATTCTCCTAGGTAGATTCTTGATCCAGTCTGCATCTGCTTTAATACTATTTGATCCTGGAGCTACAAACTCATTCATATCAGAAGATTTTGCATTTAAAGTGGGAATACCTATGGTACCTCTAGAGTACTCTATGGCTATACACACCCCAGGAGCTAAGCTGCCTGTATATTCAGCTTGTCGTCATATAACTTTCAGAATAGATGGGGTAGAGTTCTTGGCTAACCTATTAGTCCTAGAACTGCAAGGCCTAGCAATTATAATAGGAATGGATTGGTTATCTCAGCATAAAGGTCTAGTGGATTGTGAGAAGAAAACTCTAAGCCTTGTTAGTAACCAAGGGAAGGAAGTCCTATTCCATGCGGAAAGATCATCGGTCGAAAAACTGCAAGGATCAGTCCATGCACTTCAGGAAGTATGCTTGGATCAAGTGCCCACAGTACGGGAATACCCAGACGTATTCCTAGAACTCCCAGGGATGCCACCTGATAGGGAGATAGAGTTTACCATTGAGCTTAAACCAGGAGCGGCACCTATAGCTAAGAGACCATATAGGATGCCAGTAACAGACCTAGAAGAGTTGAAGAGTCAGTTAGAGGAACTGGAGGGTAAAGGATTTATCCGACCCAGTGCTTCACCTTGGGGAGCCCCGGTTTTGTTCGTGAAGAAAAAGGATGGAACCTTAAGGATGTGTGTGGATTACCGAGCATTGAATGACGTAACCATCAAGAATAAGTATCCATTGCCGCGGATAGATGACTTATTCGACCAACTACGAGGAGCTCGAGTATTTTCCAAAATAGACCTGAAGTCAGGCTATCATCAGCTGAAGATCCGAGAAGGGGACATACCAAAAACCGCCTTTACCACGAGGTACGGGCTATATGAATTCACTGTAGTACCCTTTGGATTAACCAATGCTCTAGCAGCATTTATGAACGTCATGAACAATACCTTCATGGATTTCTTAGACAAGTTTGTCATCGTGTTCATTGACGATATCTTGATTTACTCGAAGCGCCCTGAAAAACACGAGCAACACCTACACTTAGTCCTCGGAAGACTAAGAGAGCGTCAGTTCTATGCCAAATTTGATAAATGCGAATTTTGGATGACCAAGATTTCATTCCTTGGGTATGTGCTAACCAAAGAAGGAATCTCGGTGGATTCAGCTAAGATAGTGGCAATCAGAGAGTGGAAGCAGCCGACCACTGTACTAGAAATTAGAAGCTTTTTGGGATTGGCAGGCTATTACCGGAGATTTATTGAGGGATTCTCTCAGATAGCCAAACCTCTCATCAATTTGTTGAAAAAGGATGTTGTTTTCGAATGGACTCCCAAGTGTGAGCAGAGTTTCCAAACACTGAAGGAAAAGTTGACCACAACACCAGTTCTTACACTACCAGACAGCAGGAAAGATTTCGTAGTATTTTGCGATGCTTCGAAGCAAGGATTAGGCTGTGTGTTAATGCAAGAGGGGCAAGTTGTAGCCTATGCCTCGCGACAACTACGGCCACATGAAGAAAATTATCCCACGCATGATTTGGAATTAGCAGCAGTGGTGCATGCCCTAAAAATATGGAGACATTACTTGCTTGGGAATAAGTGTGAAATTTACACGGACCATAAAAGCCTCAAGTATATCTTGACACAGACTAAGCTCAATATGCGTCAGCGCCGATGGCTTGAGCTAATTAAAGATTATGACCTCAGCATACTCTACCATCCAGGGAAAGCCAACGTAGTGGCAGATGCCTTGAGCAGGAAGGATTATACCCTATAGGGAGCTACACCCAAGAACCCGCACTTGCGGCAGGAATTTCAGAATCTCGAAGTGACCATAGTGCCATCTGGGATGCTAGCCACATTGACGGTAGAATCTCAACTCCAAGGGAAGATTGAAGGTGCTCAGAAAGAAGATGAGGAGATTCACAAGATCAAGAGCTGCATCAGATCAGGGAAAACCCAGGATTTCACTGAAGATCATCAAGGAATTGTATGGTATCAGGGAAGGATTTGTGTACCTCGAAACACAGACCTTAAAGAATTAATTTTGTTCGAAGCTCATAAAACCCCGTATTCACTGCACCCTGGAAACACCAAGATGTACAAGGATCTGAAGACGCGATTCTGGTGGGATGGTATGAAGAAAGAAATCGTGGAATATGTCGCAAGATGTGACACTTGCCAAAGGATTAAGGCTGATCATCAGAAAATAGCCGGAAAACTGCAGCCCTTACCAGTGCCAACGTGGAAATGGGAAGAGATTGGTATGGACTTTATCATAGGACTTCCCAGAACACAAGGGGGATATGATTCCATATGGGTCATTGTAGACAGACTCACGAAAGTTGCTCATTTTATACCAGTCAAGAAAATTTATAATGGCAACAAATTAGCGGAGCTATACCTGCAGCGAATAGTGACACTGCATGGTATCCCGAAAAAGATTGTTTCAGATCGAGGAACACAATTCACCTCCAAATTTTGGAACCGACTCCACGAAGCCTTGGGAACCCAATTGCAGTTTAGCACTGCATATCATCCACAGACAGGAGGACAGACCGAACGTGTAAATCAAATCTTGGAAGACCTTCTCAGAGCTTGCACTTTAGATTATGGAACCTCGTGGGAAAAGTGCTTACCATTTGCGGAGTTCACTTATAATAACAGTTACCAAGCTAGTCTGCAAATGGCACCCTTTGAAGCTTTGTATGGACGTAAGTGCAGAACTCCACTACATTGGGACGAGCCAGGAGAACGGCAAGTCTTTGGACCCGAACTAATCGAAGAAGCTGAAGCACATGTCAAGCTCATCAGAGAACGATTAAAGACAGCACAGTCACGCCAGAAGAGCTATGCCGATAACCGAAGAAGGGAATTGTCGTTTGCACCAGGTGAATCAGTTTATCTCAAGGTTACACCGTTAAAAAGATTAAGAAGATTCCATCAGAGAGGAAAACTGTCCCCAAGGTACATTGGACCATTCAAAGTCCTTAAGCGGAAAGGAGAGGTATCTTACAAATTGGATTTACCATCAGATCTTGGAGAAATTCATGACGTGTTTCATGTCTCGCAACTCCGTAAGTGCCTCAAGGAACCAACGGATCAGGTAGAACACCAAGGGATTCCGCTTCAGAAGAATCTCACTTACCTCGCTCAACCACTGCAAATCCTGGCTAGTGATGAGCGTCAACTCAGAAGAAAGAGAATCAAGCTTTGCAAGGTTCAGTGGGAAGATCACTCAAAGGAAGAAGCGACTTGGGAGAAAGAAGATGATCTGCGGCAGGCTTACCCCCACCTCTTCCCTTCTCTAGGTAAATCTCGGGGCGAGATTTCTTTAAGGAGGGTAGGCTTGTAGCACCCTGGTTTTGGGGGTGAAAAGTTTTTGCATAAAAACCCGGCATGCATGTATCTCTGCAGTAGTAGCCAGATCAGTTAAACCCTAATCTCTCTCAAACCCTAAAAATCTCCAAATCTATTATCTAGATCCAGATCAAGATCTGACCATCCAGATTTAACCTACCAGTTACCCTGAAGATAAAAGTCTTCAGGAGCCAA
Source organism: Pharus latifolius (assembly GCA_019359835.1). NCBI lineage: Eukaryota > Viridiplantae > Streptophyta > Magnoliopsida > Poales > Poaceae > Pharus > Pharus latifolius. The sequence goes on along the minus strand of CM033330.1, from coordinate 48,516,959 downwards.
ATCGAATTCTGACCCTAACTCCCAGTATCTAAGTCTCTTTCTATTTTCGAAAACAGGAAATCCAGATTTACCCTAAGTACCCCAGTTTCCAGATAATTGAGTTATCTTGATTTACCCTAAGTACCCCAGTTTGCTTTGACCTGCAGCTATAGTACACGGTCAGTTGATTTCTTCGACCGTTGCTACGCCCGTGAACTCCTAGCCGTTGATCATCAGCATAGCCATCTTAGCCGCTGCCTCGTCGCCACGTGGTAGGTTCCTGTTCGCCACTGTGGATTGCCTTCTCCAGCACCGGCCAGATCTTCACTCTTCCGCGTGTGCCCGACAGCCACAGCAAAACCGTGCCACGTTGCAGCCATGCCACTATCGGGTTTGACTTCACCATTCCTTCACCGCAGAGACAGCAGCGCAGCCGACGCGACCGGTGAGGACGTCGTTTCGCCGCCTGTCATCACCGCCGGTCACTTTCCAGTCAACTCAAACTGGTTTCAACTCCCCGTGCAATTGTTGACGTTGGGAGCCTCCCCAGCCACGCCTATTTAAACCCCCTGGTCTTAGCAACTCTCTCACACTCCTTCACACCAGCAACCAGTAAAACTCACCGTATTTCTTTTCTTCCTCGGCGAGCAGCAAGAAGGGGCTTGGTGCCAAGCTTCTCCACTGCCTCCTTCTTCAATCCAGCACCCCCTGTGAGCTTCTCTCATCTCCCTCATACTTCTCAAGCTTGTAATTTAGTTTAAATGCTCTCTGTCACCGGCAATTGCCTTGTTTCATCTAGAACTCCGATGAGCAATTAATCCTCAACCAGATCGATTCAACCTTCGAGCTAGTAATCAAATATGCTCACAAGACCTTGCTTAACATCCCTAAGCAACCAAAATCGACAGATTTGCTGAAATATGAAAACCCCAAATTGGAACTTTGCTTGTGAACTGAGCTTGCTGTTTAAGCTTTTCTGGTGCATCTCTAGCCAATCTAACTTCACCAGTAGCATTCTTATGCCCTAGAGACCATGTACAAGCAAGGAATCGAGTTCTTTTGCCCAGAATCAGAAATACCCAAATCAGATTTGAGTTCATCTTTCCTCCAGCCAATATCTTCTAAATTCAGCCACTTCAGCTCAAACCACCTTGCCATTTAGATGTTTTGGACCATTTTGAGCAACTTCGTCTTCTACCACGACCCCTAATTCGGCCTAGAACAGGAGTTATGGCTATGCCCTAGTTGCTGTACTGTTTGTGCTGCAGGTACTCCAGACCAGTCAACTTCTTCGCTGGTTTTCATCACTTTCCAGCCATCTCCTGCCCTAGATCCTGTTGAGACATTTGTTACTGCTACAAATGCCTAACTACCAGACAAAGTAGTGCATCATTTTGAGCCTTGAGTCAAAAGATAAGGCTAACCCTAGTTTCTGGCCATGCCAACCCTATGCCAGGCTGTGTCAGCCAGTGGCATTGAGGCTTTTCACCCACTTCCATCCATGAACTCTGGAAATAACCTTGTCCCTTAGACTCCTGATGTTGTGATCTACACTTTTCTCTACTGTCACAACTTGAGTTGAGCCCTCTATCACCCATTGACCTTATGTCGATGCCTTGAACCGAATGCCAACCTAAAGACATTCGCAGTTTTTGGGCGAACCAGTCACCACCTTGATATTACCCTGATATTTTGGAACCTTGTAAACCTTAACAACTAATCTTAACCCTGGTTACCATAGTTAAACTCAAATCGCTTCCAAATCTTGTATCACCAGAGTGTTTTCTCCTTGCATCATTGCATGTAGAGGATTAGTAAGAGTAGAATTGATTGTAATGCCTGTTTGCTTGTTTGATCTTGTTCAGAGCAAGAGCCCGAGATTGAAGACCTTGTCACTGAACCGCCATCAACTGCTGATACTTACATCGCGGAAGGCAAGTCATACTTTGATCATATTGAAACCCATATTTTATGAATTGCTATGCTATTCCATGAGTAGATATCTCATTAATATTGCATGTGTTGAGATCAATGATATTATGGCAGTGATAGATTGAATACTTGAGGAATGTGAACTTGTTAAGATAGCAAGCCATGAATTAATAAAAGTATAAACATATACATTTATATTCATGAAATAGAACCCCTAGCCGTGACCAGTGTTTTGGTACGGAATGGTGGTAGCACTGGAGGTGCTTGGCTGCACTAGGTGTGCAGGCACTGAAGGTGCATGGTTTGTGGTATGATTTGGTCACTGGCATATAAGGACTAGAACCTTGTGTTGTGCGTCTAGTGGCATGAAAAATGTACCAACCACTTACCTGGTATGGGACAGGTGCAATCTAGTAGCTTTCTTAGTGTTATCAGTTCCCTGCATGGCTTGTCGATCCGGTTTCTCGCGTGGAAACTGGTGGGACGCAGTTCGTCCATGAGTGATGTGAGATCAGAAAAATTATGAGAGGATAAGGTGTAAAGAAGGAAGACGCCCTACGCCAGATTAAGTTGTGCGCGACTGTAATCAAAAGAGGCTATGTGTTCTGCATAAACATAGGCCCAGGCTAGGAAGTAAGGCAGTGGGGAGGACCCACAACGGTCCTTGGGACTGGATTGTCCATTTACTGGGCAGGGATACTGTTAATACTAGGCTGCGAAAACATTGTGTGAACTCGGCCTTGTCACGTGCGTATAAGTCGCATGGAGTTGGCCCGACTTGGAAGTCGAGTGAAAAAGTGGATTTAAAAAGAGGTACACCTCTGCAGAGTTTAAAATGTATTCGAATACTTAGTACTCCCGAGTTTTAGGAGTATGCCGCGGTGGATTAAATCCACGGGGTGTGACACAAGTATTGTTTTATAAACTAAAATTTGTTAGTTCAAGATTACCCAAGTGGCATGTGTTGTCACGATAAGGGGCATTGCCGTGGGCTGTCATGTGTTGACGTGTTGCGGTAATACCCTAACCTAGTAAACATGTGATAACTAAGAGGCATGTGGATTTGGCCTTAAGCATATGATACTAAGAGGCATGTGGTTTATGCCCTAAAGTATATGAAATACTGTCATGAGTACAAGATTGAAAGGCTTGAATAAAAGTAATGTGATATGAGGATATATCGCCTTGGATATGGGATATATTCATATTGACATCAGTATGACTTATTTACTGCCATGAGTATGATTGGAAGTTGAATAAGAAATGAGAAAGAAATGTATTTTGAGAAACCCTTCACTCTTTCCCCTATAGCATAGGTTCATGTCATTTATACTATATGTATCTCTACCTTCCCTATGACTTGCTGAGTACATAAGTACTCACCCTTGCAACAACTCATCAATAGATGGAGCGTTCTACGACCTTGGAGGATATCCTGAAGATGCTGCAGACCCAGGAGATGACGAGCAGTTTCCTCTGGAGCCCTGATGTGGTGCTGTCTTGCTGTCAACCTCTGTTTCCTGTGGATTGCTTTTGGGCCTAGCTTCCGTCGACTAGATGTTTTATTTTGCTGTACCTTTGTGCCTTGTAAGGCACTGTACCCCGTGTTGTACTAAGGCCTGATGGCCATACAATTATGACTACTGTAATATTTTGCTGCTTCAATGTATTCCTGTGATTGACTCATCCTGGGAAGTCAAGTGGTTTAAGGGACCAGCTGCACCGAGCTAGGCTCCTCACAGGTGATGTCACAGTCGTGGCAGACACGACAGGCACTCAATGATGCCATAAAATTGGTCAAAGTATGCCCGCAGTGTCAATTTCATGCTCGGCAGGTTCATCAGCCAGCATATACATTACAAACTATTTTGCTTAACTTGGCCATTTTCCATATGGGGAATAGATATTCTAGGTCTTACGCCTCAAGTGGTCAATGGATATAAGTTTTTATTCGTAGCCGTTGATACATTTACTAAATGGATTGAGGCAGAACCAGTCCGCAACATTACCGCTGTTGCGGCAAAGAAGTTCTTTGTTAAGAACATACTAACATGATTTGGTGTTCATAGTCGTCTCATTACCGACAATGGATCCCAATTTGTTAGTGGTCTTTTTCAAAACTATTGCAACAATATTGGAACCAAAATTTGTTTCGCGTCTGTTGCTCATCCACTAAGTAACTTGCCAATGGACAGATTATACATGGGGTTAAGAAACGTGTTTTAGACCACCTTAGATTGCTCTCAAGGACTTGGGTATATGAGCTCTACTCTGTTCTATGGGCACTTCGCACTACATCTAGTAGGGCTACAGGCGAAACGGCTTTCCAACTAGTTTACGGTGCTGAAGCCATGTTGCCATTTGAAATCCAAATTGGCTCTGTTCACGTAGATAACTTAAATATCATAAATCAAAGTGAAACATGTGCAGATGAAATTATTCTTCTCGAAGAGAATGCGATCAAGCATTGATTCGGCCAGCCGCATATTTACAAGCTTTGCATAAAATCACAGTAAGAGGGTGCGACCGCATAATCTACAAGTAGGAGACTTCATTTTGAGAAAAATTCAAAACCAGTCCAGTAGTAACAAATTCTCCCCTCAATAGGAAGGCCCCTACAATGTAGTCTAAATGTCGCGACCAGGATTAGCTAGATTAGCTATGGAAGACAGAGAATTGTATCTAATGCTTGGAACATAGACCAGTTGCAAAAATTTTATGTGTAAGTTTTTCCATTTCCACTATAAATTTCTTAAACAGTAAAGTACTTTTGTCACTATATGTTATGGTTACATTTCCATTTTCATCCTTTTTCTCAGGCCATGCCCGGGGGCTGGTCGCAATAAGCACCTTATTAAAATGTATAAGTGGATTCGCTGGCTGATCTCATGATCGCATCTAATTAATACATCTCTTTATAAGCCGTTTCTTCATGCTTAGGAGACTTAATAGCATGTTTCAGATCATTAGAGTGGCTGACAGTTAGCAAAAAGCTTGTGCATTTATATTAAGATATTTATTTTGATGACCTTATGATCGCATATAGCTAAGAAACCTCTTTTTAAGTTGTTTATTAACGCATAAGAGACTTACTCATATGTTTTAGATCATTCAAGCCATTGTCTACTTTAACTATCCTATGACCATTATACCATGCCTTCAGTATAAATGGTCACGGGAGGGGGCTAGGGAAATATAACTATAGCATTAAGTCAGAAAACCAAGTACTTAACATATTTTCAATCATTGAATTTTCTGCTAATCATATATATTTGCCAGATACAAAGACTTCAATAAACCAATAAATGTTTTCAACTATATTTATAATTCCATTGTCACAAAATATAGTGAGAAATATACATCAAGAAAGATCAAGCTAGCGAAACAGACCTTCTATTAGAGGCCTGAATTCATCCATGATTAAACTCAATTGATCCTCGCTGTCAAAAGTTGCATCTTCAGCCACAGGATTCAGATTTAAATTTGATCGGTGGTGATGCCTAAGCTTGCAGAGGATAGCAGAGGCTATAGCTCCAAAGTTAGACTTTAGTGCCTCTTTGTGCCTCCTTGAAATTTTGGAATATTGGTGACCAGCGAATCAGCTTGAGCTGCAATCAATTTGCTGGACTCAATAAGGCTTAAGTTATCCTTCTTAGGATCAATAATATCCGCCTTTAGTAAGTCTGTAGCCATCATCAATTTCTTGAAAGTGTTTAGCTCAATACTGTTATAGCTCCTGATAGTTGCTTTTAAAGCACTCTTTTCATCACACGCAAGCTTAGGAGTATCCTTGGCCTTCTCGCTGGCTACCTTATGGCGCTCAATGACAGTATTGAGCATATCAATATCAATTCCTCTTTGGATAAACTTCTACTCAAAGTGATTTTTTTTCTTCAGCCAGCTTATTGATCTGCTCTTCTTGCGCTGAAAAGAAATAAATTCAATTTACAAAGGTAATGCAAACTCCTGCCAAAAGTAAACTTGCTATCTTATTTTGTTGTTTTTCGCAAAGCACTAGGAGACATTTAGCTTTTCCTTAAGAGAGTTGTATAGCTCTGATGCTTGCTCGAAGGTCGCAAACCTTTCATCACTTACCTTCTGGGCATCAACCAGTTCTCTTTTTAAAGAGGGAAGCTCAATGGTAGGCCTTTTTTGGGCTACTTGGTGCGTGAACAACTTTACAAACACAAAATGAATTTCTTTGTCAAATAATTGTTCAAAATCAAATATATGCAGTTTTTTGAAATAGTAATACCTTTCGACATGCGTGGCCAAATTCATCAGTATTGAAATTTAGGCTCTACGGCCTTGGCACCTCAATATCGCCTTCCTTGACCGAATTATAAGAATTTAGAAGAAAATTTGTCCTTATTTCGACATCAGAAATAGACAAGACTGATAAAAAATAGTAATCAAACTTAGACAACAAAACTCAATTCTAAAGGAAAGACAGACTAAGAAAAATTTACCAATTTGACCAATCCTAGGATTGCGACAATTACCCAGGTGGTAGTCCCTGGTAGCATCTTCTAGTGCCCTATCCTCCCAGGCAGGTTGATCCCTCTTCCTCAAAGGGCTGATCTAGTTCTTCACGAAGTCTTGGATCACATTACGAGCAGTCAAGCCTTTGTTCACCAGGTATTGATTATTTGGGCTTGCCTCTTGTGCTGATCATCAAGAAGAGGAGAAACATCCTTCTCTCCACTCTTCTCTGGTCTCTAATCTGTGAACCAGAGGTGGCTCTCCTTAGGAGCCAAACAATAGAACCATCATTGATACCACTTGTGAACATAGTCACAAAGAGGAAAATGCAGGATGTCCTCCCACAACCTGAAGTAGACGCACCTAGGAGCAGTGGTACCTTTCAAACTCGCCAGGAAATAGTATTGGTTGAAAAGAGCAACACTGGGCAAAACCCCAATGTACGCCTCACACAGATGTTGAAAGACTGCGAGAATCAAAATGGAATTGGCATTTAAGTTTACCAATTCCAAGTCATAACGTGTAAAAATTTCCTAGAAAAAGTTACTTTCCGAAAGACGAAATCTGCAACGCAAGAAGTCTTCAAAGATCACTAACTCGCCTTCCCGAACTACAGGACTTTCTTCATTTTCCCCAGTAGGACGCCATGGGATCAGTGACCTTGAGGGGAAATAACACTTCTTTTCCAAGGCCAACAGATTCTCCTCCGTTCGGTGGCTAGAGTGCATCCAACAAGCCATTGATTTAGGTTTGAGGGAAACAGAAGAAGGCTAAAGAATAAGAACTCAGAAGAACTAGGAAAAACTTAAGAGGCTTTGAGAAAGCTTTGGAAATTCTGAGATTGGTTTTGAGCCAAAGAAAACTAAAAACTTGGAGTTTTAAGGTATTAGTCCTCGAGTTTCCAACTGTTGTATCACACTAAAAGATTTCTTTTTGACAAAAGGATTGCATTTAATGCCTGTCATAACAAATTTGACACGCACACCCAAAATTTTTCTTGGGTTCTGCGGGAATTCGAAATGAAAAGTCACCTTTTCAGTACTCAAAGCGCCTTTTTGAGAAAAAGAAGCCTTTTCATTTCGAATTCGGGGGCTAGCTGATGTAGATTCTTACCCGAGTCAATCACCCATGTCCTTCCATGGTCACACATATCATTCCATGGTCACACATGCCTTTCTATGGTTGCAGAAAGCCACTAAAAGAGACTTAAACTACTTGTCATTACCGTTCCATCGTCACAGAGACCAAGGGAACGGATAATGGGATGATCTGAGGATATTCTGAACATAACCCATCAAGGGTGTTTAACTCCCATGATTTTAATAGCTACAGAACTCTATAGCCTCAATGCTTATTGTCATAGAGACCATGGTCTTATATATATTAATTATTGTTGGGGGAAAAATGAGGTCCCCGGACGTGGTCCCCGGTAAGGGGCTCCCCGGACGTGGCTCCGGGTAAGGGGCCCTCCCTTCCCCGGAAGTGGCTCCGGGTAAGGGGCCTTCTCTTCCCCGGACTTGGTCCCCGGTAAGGGCCTCCCCAGACATGGCTCCGGGTAAGGGGCCCTCCCTTCCCCGGACGTGTCTCCGGGTAAGGGGCCTTCTCTTCCCCGGACTTGGTCCCCGATAAGGGACTTGGTCCCGGGTAAGGGGCTCTCCCCTGTCTTGGTCCCCGGTAAGGGACTTGGTCCTGGGTAAGGGGCTCTCCCGGGTCGTGGCTCCGGGTAAGGGGCCTCGCCTTCCCCGGACTTGGTCCCAAGTAAGGGACTTGGTCCCGGGTAAGGGGTCCTCCCCGGACGTGGTCCCCGGTAAGGGGCTCCCCGGTAAGGGGCTCTCCCCGGACGTGGTCCCCGGTAAGGGGCTCCCCGGACGTGGCTCCGGGTAAGGGGCCTTCTCTTCCCCGGACTTGGTCCCGAGTAAGGAACTTGGTCCCGGGTAAGGGGTCCTCCCCGGACGTGGCCCCCAGTAAGGGGCTCCCTGGACGTGGTCCCCGGTAAGGGGCTCTCTCCGGACGTGGCTCCGGGTAAGGGGCCTTCTCTTCTCCGGACTTAGCCCCGGGTAAGGGGCCCTCTCTTCCCTGGACTTGGTCCCGGGTAAGAGGCTCCCGAACGTAGCCCCGGGTAAGGGGCCTTCTCTTCCCCGGACTTGGTCCCGAGTAAGGAACTTGGTCCCGGGTAAGGGGTTCTCCCCGGACGTGGCCCCCAGTAAGGAGCTCCCCGGACGTGGTCCCCGGTAAAGGGCTCTCTCCGGACGTGGTTCCGGGTAAGGGGCCTTCTCTTCTCCGGACTTAGCCCCGGGTAAGGGGCCCTCTCTTTCCCGGACTTGGTCCCGGGTAAGAGGCTCCCGGACGTAGCCCCGGGTAAGGTAAGGGGCCCTCCCTTCCCCGGACTTGGTCCTGGGTAAGAGGCTCCCGGACGTAGCCCCGGGTAAGGTAAGGGGCCCTCCCTTCCCCGGACTTGGTCCCGGGTAAGGGCCCTCTCTTCCCCGGACTTGGTCCCGGGTAAGGGGTCCTCTCTTCCCCGGACTTGGTCCCGGGTAAGGGGCTCCCGGACGTAGCCCCGGGTAAGGGGCCCTCCCTTCCCCGGACTTGGTCCTGGGTAAGGGGCTCCACTTACCCGGGAGTTCCCTCGGGAATTGGAGTGGCCACATGTCAAGGATCCAAGCATCGTACCATGCAAAAAGACCGCAACGCCCTCGATCCGACGGTTCCAGCTAGGGCAATCTGGTAATTTGCATCATTTGGGGTCTATATATACCCTTGTAATCCCTCTTGTAACCTAAGTTCAATTCATTTGCATCCAATACACAAAACCAAAAGGCGTGCTTAGGAGCACTCTCCCCGTAAGAGAGCTCCCCTAGCCGACTTGTGTCGGGAGCACGTCGACAGGACTAGGGCCTCCACTGAGGTCTGAACCTGTATAAACCCTTGTGTCAATCTCTGAGATTGTCCAACACGGGGTGACCCGTCACACGGTCATCCCGCGTTGCGGAACACGTGTTACGCACGTCATAAACCTGCCGGGGTAACTTTAATACCACGACAGTTGGCGCCGTCCGTGGGGACTCGTGACAAATAGTCATGGCTCCAAGAAGGATGAGGCACTTAGCCTCCATATCCTACGACGCCGGCCCCAGCAACCCTGCACCGCCGGCGCAAGGGGCTGTCGTCGCGACACCTCCTCCCGGGGACACTCGGGGGGAGGCTACACCCATTTCTCCTGTCACCCTTGGAGGGGGAGCGGCTCCCGCGAGCCTACCAGAAGGTCCCGGTTTGGGGGGACGAAGTGTCTCCCAGGCAATGCCTTCAACTTCGGGTGACCCATTACTCGGGGCGTTGGTAGAGGGCCAGCTCCGGCCCCCGCTTACCCGCACCCGTTTCAGTTCGGAGGAATGGCACCTCCGTTCGTGATGGGACACCCAGGAGCCTTCTTCGCTCTGGGGGCTTTCCCCTTCCCGGGAAGCGTTCCCACCTCCGGAGGACCTTCGCTCCCGGGGGGTCAGCCCGTCTCCGAGGGCTACCCCTTCCTGGGAGGTGTTTCCACCTCCGGAGGACCTTCGCTCCCGGGGGGTCAGCCCGTCTCCGGGGCTACCCCTCCCCAGCAGGAGTGCCAGCCCCTGGGGGACTTGCACTCCCGGGGAGTACGTCCGCCCCCGGGAATCATCTTTTCCCAGGAGGAGCGTCTGTCTCTGGCGGACCTCCTCCCCCGAGTGCGGGGGGTGCTATCGCCACCAGCGGACCTCCTCCCCAGGGGGGTGCTCCTCTCCCCAGGGGGCTCCCGTTCCCCGAACGTCCACCCGTCTCCGGGTTGTCCCTTACCCCGGATGAGATTCCCCTCCCAGGGACCGCACCTGTCCCAAGAGGTGTCTCCGGCGCAGCCCCCGCGATGCAAGCCGTTCCCCTGTTGGGAAGTTTTCCCACACCGCGGGCCGTCTCCGTCGCCGGAACCCTTCCAGTTCGCGACTCCTCTCCCGCACCAGTAGAGGATGCGCACCAACTCCCTCCCCCGGGGCCCCCTCCCCGGGCTCCCCCAGTGAAGCAAACGAGGTTCACCCGGGAGGAGGTAGAGCGCATGCGCGTGGCAAGGTCTGAAGGCGCCCCACCCCGACGCGGCCAGGTATCACTTCCTGCGCGCAGGCGTGGTTGTCGCGTCCCAACAGACAAGGGTAAGAGACCCATGCAAGAAACCTCCGTCACCTCTGGGGAGCCCCCCGAGGTGCAGGAGGTGAGCTCCACCGACCCCGAAGAACGAAGACGATACCGAAAGGTAGGCGGTCCGTTAGGACCCCTTCCCGACTCGGATAACGAGTGCGCATCCCCCGTGAAGGGAGATAGCGACGCGGCCTCCCCAAAGGAAGTGGAAGGGGCCAATCAACCCCTTTGCCGCCACCTCTGGTGTGTTTGGTGGCCAAAGCCGTATCGGCCGCCCCATATCGAGCACTACAATGGGGAGGCCGACCCCTACGAGTTCGTGCTGGTGTACTCCACGGCCATCTCGGCGGTTGGAGGGGATGAAAGCGTCCAATGCAACGTCTTCCCCCTGTACCTCTCCGGAATAGCCTGGTCGTGGTTTTACAACCTTAAAACCGGGTCCATCAAGTCTTTCGCGCAACTGAAGCGCGAGTTTTTCGTGAACTTCCAGGGGAACTACGTTCGTCCCCTGGACTCGTCGCAACTATACACCGTCCACCAGAGGCCGGGGGAGACGATACGAAGCTTCTTCAAATGCTTCGTCCAAATCAAGAGCAAGGTGGCTCACGTCCCTGACTCGACGGTAATTGAAGCATGCAAGAGTGGCATCCTCCCGGGAGAACTCCACCAGAGGCTCTCCCAGAGTTGCCCGTCCTCTACTGACGAGCTCTTCAACGTACTTGAGAAGTATGCGAGAGCCGAAGAGGACGACCTTTGGAAGAAAAATCAGGGAACCTCCGGCCCTGGTGAGAGGGACTCGAGGGACCCCTCCCACAAACGTCCCCAGAAAGGACCCTGCAATGACCCAAGGCCTCGGGACGCTTTCATCCTCGAAGGCGGAGGCGGCTCCTGGGATCCTAACCGGGGACAACGACCCTTCTCCAAGTCCAAAGGCGGCGGGGGAAGCCAATCCTCCCGTACGTGAGGGGCTCCCAGGCCAGGGGACAAGGAGGCTGGAGCCACCCTATGGTGTGCTTTCCACAAGTCCAACTCCCATGCAACCCGAGAATGCCACGTGCTCCTCCAACATTTCGCGGCATTTCTCGAGCAACATGGGCCGGGGGGAGGAGGCCCTACCTCCTTACCCCTTCCGTCGCCAGCCTTGGCGGCAGTCCCTGCTCCGCCGAGGGGAGGTCAGAAGCAAGACCAGGAAAGGGGCTCCAACGGTGAGCTCCCCTTCCAAACTTCCTAGAGACATATTAATGTCATTGTGGGAGGATCTGCCTTCGGGCGAGACTCCAAACGCCAGCACAAAGAATATGTGCGAGAAGTAAAGGCAATAGGAGTCGTCAACACGTCCTGGCCACCAAAATGGTCGGACGTCCCGTTAACATTCACCGCGGAAGACGCGCGCGGGGTGCGCTTCCCCCACAACGACGCACTAATCATCTCCGCCACCGTGTTCAATTGCCGTCTCGCCCGAATCTTGGTCGACGGCGGGAGTGCCGCGGACGTCCTCTATCTAAAGGCGTTTAAAGAAATGCAGGTGGACGAGAAGCTCCTACAACCCGCGGCGGGACCTCTACAAGGATTCGTCCCGGGGAAAACTATACACCGTGTGGGGAAGGTCGACCTCCCGATGACATTCGGCGCCCCAGATAATTATCGGACCGAAGTGGTTCGGTTTGACGTGGTGGATCTCCCCTCCTCCTACAACGCCATAATGGGGAGAACCATCATCAACCGCTTAGGAGCAGCGGTCCACCACAACTATCTTTGCATGAAGATCCCCGGGCCGAACGGGGTGATCTCCGTGCATGGTGACCAGGATGTGGCTCGTTCCCTTTACGAGCGCGCCTCCGCAGGGATCGGGGACGTTAACCTGGTTAAGGCCCCGGGGGGAGGGAGCTCCTCCCCGGCCCTAAACGTGCCAGTTACGCTCCCCGGGAAGTTCCTTCCCAAGCCTCGCCCTGAGGGGGACCTCCAGGAAGTCTCTCTCTTCCAGGACGAGGGGAAGACTATCAAGATCGGGGCTGATCTCCCCGAGGAACACGGACGCGACTCACCGACTTTCTTCGTGAAAATGCAGATGTCTTCGCATGGAAGCCCGCGGACATGGGGGGTGTGCCCAGGGATGTTATCGAGCACAAGCTCGCAGTAATGCCCGGTCGCCCCCCGGTAAAACAGACGATGAGAAAGCTCTCCCTCGAGAGGCAGGAGGCCATCAAGGTGGAGATCGCTAAACTCTGGGAGGCGGGGTTCGTTCGGGAGGTCCTACACCCCGAGTGGCTAGCGAACCCCGCCCTCGTAAAGAAGGCAAGCGGCAAGTGGAGAATGTGCGTCGACTTCACCGACCTCAATAAAGCTTGCCCAAAAGACGATTTCCCGCTCCCGCGGATCGACCAACTGGTGGATTCCACCGCGGGATGCGAGCTGATGAGCTTTTTGGACGCCTATTCGGGCTATCACCAAGTCCGAATGGCGGTGGAGGACGAGGAAAAGACGAGTTTCTTAACTCCCCTCGGCACCTTCTGTTATGTCCACATGCCTTTCGGGTTGAAAAACGCGGGGGCAACCTTCCAGCGCCTTATGAGCTTAGTCCTGAGGGATCAAATCGGCCGCAACGTGGAAGTGTATGTTGACGACGCGGTCGTCAAGAGCTCGCTCTCGGCCACACACCTCGAAGACCTGGGAGAAACCTTCCGCAACCTCCGCAAGTATGGGTTAAGGATTAACCCAGAAAAGTGTGCGTTCGGCGCCCGCGGAGGAAAACTCCTCGGCTTCCTTGTGTCCCAAAGGGGCATCGAAGCCAATCCTGAGAAAATTCGGGCCCTCCTCGACATGCCTCCGCCGCGTTCTGTCAAGGATGTACAGCGACTTACCGGCTGCTTGGCCGCATTCAGTCGCTTCGTCTCGCGCTCGGGGGAGCGTGGTCTCCATTTCTTCAAGATCCTCCGCGGCCTTGAGGGGTTCCATTGGACCCCCGAGGTGCAGGCTGCGTTCGAGGACCTGAAGAAATATCTCGCGAGCCCTCCAATGCTTGTGAGCCCGCGTCAGGGGGAGCCCCTGCTCCTCTACCTCGTGGCCACTCCGGTTGCCGTAAGCGCGGTCCTTGTCAAGGAAGAAGATGGGCATCAACGCCCCGTCTACTATGTGAGTGAGGCTCTCCAGGGTGCCAAAACAAGATACACGAAGATGGAGAAGGTTTGTTATGCCCTCCTGATGGCATCCAGAAAGCTTCGCCACTACTTCTTGGGCCACCCTATCACGGTGCCCTCCTCTCTCCACTTGGGGGAAGTGCTTCGAAACAAGGAAGCCACCGGCCGAATCGGGAAGTGGGGGGCCGAGCTAGGCCCCTTCTCCCTCTCCCTAACCGGACGGTCCGCAATCAAGTCACAGGTCCTGGCCGACTTCATGGCTGAGTGGGCTCCGGTCCCGGGACCCGAGGAAGAAATGCATACCACACCACCACCACGCGATGACCACTGGACCCTCTTCTTCGATGGTTCCCTGTGCATGGCAGGGGCCGGCGCGGGAGTGGTCCTCCGAAGCCCCGAGGGGAGAACCCTCGAATACGCCGCTAGGCTCGAGTTTCCCGCGACGAACAACGTCGCGGAATATGAGTCCCTTCTCCTAGGACTGCGCCTCGCCCGCTCTTTGGGCATTCGACGCCTCCTCGTCAAGGGAGACTCTCAGCTCGTGGTTTGTCAGATTGACAAGTCCTACTTGTGCCATGACCCGAATTTGAGCCTCTACCTTGACGAGGCTAGAAAAATGGAAAATCATTTCGAAGGCCTCGAGGCGCGTCGTATCCCACGTAGGGACAACGACCGCGCCGATACCCTCGTGCGAGCAGCAAGCGCCCGAGGGCCCCTCCCCGAGGGAGCTTTCCTGGAGGTTATCTTGAAACCCTCCGTGGCGGGCCCCAACTTGGACTCCGAGTCCTGTGACCCCGACGTCACGGAAATCGTCCGGGCCACATCCTGGATGGACCCCCTTATCTCTTGCATCAAGGGAGAGGGGGAGCCCTCCGACGACACCGAAGCCAAACGCATCCGCGCCAAAGCGCAGGCGTATGTGCTGGTGGAAGGGACGCTGTACAAGCGAGGAGCCTCCACATTACTTCGCTGCCTCCCGCTGGAGGAAGGAGTTCAACTCCTTGAGGACATCCACCTCGGGTGTTGTGGCTCTCACCTTGGGCCAAGGGCCGTCGCGACAAAAGCCATTCGCCAGAGATTCTATTGGCCAACGGTTGCCCGCGACTCGAGAGACCTCGTCTCTACCTGCGGGGCTTGCCAAAAAATGGCAAAGGGCTCCAACCTACCCTCCGCCGCTATACAGGCCATCCCGATCACTTGGCCCTTCGCGCGGTGGGGAATGGACCTCCTAGGCCCGTTCCCCCCAGCGTCGGGGGGATACAAGTACGTGGTTGTTGCCGTGGACTACTTCTCCAAGTGGGTGGAGGCCGAGCCCTTGGCCACCATCACATCCCGCGCGGTGTAGAGGTTCTTCTGGAAGAACATTGTGTGTCTCTTCGGGGTACCCCGGGAGATCACCGTTGACAACGGAACCCAATTCGACTCCGCGATCTTTCGCGAGTTCTGTCAGAACTTGGGCACGACCCCCCACTTTGCCTCTGTGGCCCACCCCAAGAGCAATGGGGCGGTCGAGCGCGTCAATGGGGTCATCCTCCAAGGACTCCGTCGCCGCCTGGAGCAAAGCGCCTCCAGGCGAGGGGCATGGGCGGATGAGCTTCCGAGCATCCTCTGCTCCATGCGGATGACCCCGAGTCGAGCAACGGTACGTACCCCCTTCTCGCTCGTGTATGGGGCAGAGGCAGTACTCCCCTCCGAAATTAATTTTCGATCGCTGCGAGTCGAACTCCTCGAGGGAGTCTCGGCCGCCGCGTTCCAAGCTAACGAAGACAACCAGAGGCTGGAGGTGGACCTCGTCAAAGAAGAGCAGGACAGAGCCCTCCTCCGCAACGCCATTTACGAACGTGAAATGGAGCGCACTTACAACAAGCGTGTTCGGGGGAGGGCCTTCCGCCTAGGAGATCTTGTCCTCAAGCGCGTCACCGACCCTCAAGCTCAAGGGAAACTCAGCCCTAGATGGGAAGGGCCATACAGGATCTCCACGATTCTTGGCTCGGGGGCTTACAAACTCTCCACCCTCGAAGATCAAGAGCTAAAGCATACGTGGAATGCGGACTTGCTCCGCAAGTTCTACACCTAAGTCTCCGAACCTCCCCCTTCCCCCCTTTGCTACTTCGCAAGGGGAAGGCGCGGTGATTTGTAACACTGGCCCAAGGCCATTCCATCTCCTTTTCGCGGCTACGCGAGGGGGAGGCGTTGTATCGGCTCTTTCAGATCAATGAAAATGCCTTTTATCCCTACCATCTCAATCTCTTGCAGGTGTTCCCTAACCGCCCCTGAGGCGATGCCCCCGTCACGGGGAGTCCCTCCCTGTGAGGATGCCCTTTTGAGGATGCCCTCGTTATGAAGAGATTACGGGCTCCAGCTTACCTCTAAAAGTCCCGATGGCGGGAACCTCGGTCCCCCTAGGGCGGCTTACAATATCCCCTCGTGGACTGAGGGCGTAAGCGGCAACCCGGTTCTCAAAGGGAACCGAGGTAACGAGTCACTTTGGGGGACTAGTCCCCCCCCATACACTCCAGAGATCATTTACGCTCTTCCTCCTCCGGGAGCAATTTAGGTCACTCACGACCAACAATTCATTGAATCCCCATGCCTGCATGAGAATGGCGGCCTGAATTTCTCTTAGAAAGTCAGCGCGGGTCGTCCAACTCGAGTCGCCCCCCTCTGTGGGGGAAGGGACAAACCAGGCCCCTATATGTGAATCGCCCATAATCAAGAAACTTGACCGCGGAGGTAACGGGACTAAGGGCCCTTCTCTCTCTTCCCGGACGCAGCTCCGGGTAAGGAGTCCTCTCTTCCCCGGATCTAGTCCCAGGTAAGGGGGCTCTCTCTTCCCGGACGTAGCTCTGGGTAAGGGGCTCTCTCTTGCCGAGTAAGGGACTTGGTCCCGGGTAAGGGGCTCTCCCCGGACGTGGCTCCCGGTAAGGGGCTCTCTCTTCCCGGACGCAGCCCCGGGTGGGGGGGCTCTCTCTCCTCCCCGGACGTGGCTCCGGGTAAGGGGTCCCCCTCTTCCCCGGACGTGGTTCCCGGTAAGGGGTGTGCAGACCTTGGACCGTTCCCTCACCCGGACGACTATTTCCCTCAGGACGCTGGATTAAAATGTTTTATTGATAAAACGGGCCGGGGAACAACCCTCCCTGGTGGGCAAGAAACATACAACTCGGGGACCTAAATCCCCGTGGGGACAACCCAGGAGACAACCCCCTACGTTGGGAACCGGGAAATCACTCTCCACGTCCCGTGGCAAACTCCCGGGAGATGTCCTTGTACAAGACTTGGACCCTTCGGAACGCCACTCTTAGCGCGTCCTCGGGCCACTCCTCATAACCGTCTGGTGGTAAGATCCAGAGTGGAAAAATCCTCTGGGCCCCAGCTTCTGGTGAAGGCAACTCGGAGCGACAATCATCGAAGTTGGCCATGTGCCATTCGGGAAGCCACCTTAGCAAAGTGGCAACATCACCGGGAACCCCCGCAACGGGGAGTTCCTCGGAATCCCTATTCGGGACATTCGCGACAACCTGTCGTCCAATCAAGCAAGTTTAGCAAAAAATACGTCCCATTCAAGTCCAATCAAGCGAGTTCAGCAAAAAATATGTTCTATTCAATCGTCGAAATTTTCTACAAGTTTTTGGGCCTCCGTCGAAGGAGCGCCGTAAACAAAAAAGGAAATCCTAGCAAAAAACTGAACTAAGGGCCAGGGGGGGAAGGCTCATACTTGCCCATGATGACCCGCCCCCCGGACGAGGCTTCGTCCGGAGCAGCCACGGGCAGCGTCCCCAGGACTCGGTCGAAGAAGAGCTCGGCGCGGTCCTCCAGCTCCCTCTGCCGAGGCTCGTAGAAGTCGGGGAAGCCCGGGGCGGCGAAATCCCCAAGAGCCCGAGCTCCAGTGCCTCGGTACTCCGCGAGAGCCACGGCAGCAGCGATCATGGGGACGGCAAGACCCCTGGCTCGAAGGTCCACCGCGGCAGAGATGGTGGACACCTGCCGGACGAGGAAGTTCGTCGCTTCCTCGACCGAGGCCAACGGGTTCTGAGGGTTGGCCTCCGGGAGGAAGTCGAGTCCCAGGGTGATGAGCGCGGCCCGGACGCGGTTCCCGGCCGAAACCAAGGATCGGGTCACGGAAGAATCAGCTGCGCCCGGACGAGCTCCAGCTCCCGGGCCACGGCGTCCCTCGCGGACTCGGCCAGAGCCAGCTGCTACGACTATACCCTCCCCAACTCCTCAATGGCCGCGTCTCGCTCCCGGACGGCCGCATCCCGGGAGGCCTCGAGGGCGGCTATCTCCTTGTCCGCAGCCTCGATCTCCCGCGTGAGCTGACCGCGGAAGGCGCGTACCGTGGCGGTAGTCTGTCACGTAGGCAACATGGTTAGGAAAGCCCCTAACTGGGCATCAACCAACAACGTAAGAGCTCCTTACCTGGAGCGAGAGGGAGATGACATCCTCGTAGCGGTCATCGATTCCCCCCTCAGCCATACGGGCCCGCACCCGAGGAGTGAGGAGGCCCAGGGAAATTCACACAGCAACAGAACTGGGTCCAATTCACTCACACAATTGAATCTTGGAGTCTCATCTGCATTACCTGGATCATCCACACTCCGCAGGAAAATAAACAAACAAGACAATTCAAGCTTAAAGAGATAATACTGAGTGGGATTCTCCAGGGTCTTGATGCGGAGCAAGCAATTCAAAATACTCAGAATATAGCAACATGCACAGAGCTTAATTAAACACAAAGCAAGATGAGCCAATAAAGCAAAAGTTCATTTCAAGGAAAGATAATAACAATTCAATGAACAGCTTGATGAACAACCAATCCCAATCCTAGCAAAATAGAAATCAAGCATGCAGGAAAACTCGAGTCAAAGATTAAACCAAAGAGGAAATGACAACAAGTTCAACAAAGAACTTGATTTGACAGGATTCAAATACTGAGATTGAGCAATAAGGAGAGTACATCATTTGACAGGGATTGGTCTTCAAGACTTCAATTAGACCAGAGTCTCAAAATTGCAAAACACAATTCCACTAACAAGTCAGAGACCCATCAGAGAAATAGGGCTCAAGAATTGCACAGCTACTGAAATTTAAACTCCAGAATCTCAATCACAATTCACAGGATACACAAGAAAGTTCAGTCAACAACAGAAATCAATTGTCAATTGACTACTTTTAATTTTAGTTCAACAAAGATTAAATGGTCAAACTGGCTTCACAACTTAAGAGATTATCATTTCAGTACAACTCTGTATAATACATCTCAGAGCAAACTATCCAGGCAATCACAACACATATTCATTCTGATTCAACTCAGGAATTGGAAATTGAGAATTCAATTCAACAACTGCATACAAGCATTCATCTCATACATTGAATCCAATTCAGTTCATCAAAATTTAAGGACAAAGAAGGTGAGAAGGATTGAACCAGTAAACACCATGGTGCTGACGAATGCGGCCGATTGGAGGAGATCGTCGAAGAAGTTGCTGATGGCTGAGGCAGAGGCGATGAAGCTGTCTTAAGCAGAGGAGACTGAGAATGAAGAAAACGCCGGAGTTGGTGAAGATGGCGGCGTCGTGGAGGATGACCGGAGGCGGCTCAGCAGATCTGGCACGGCGGCGTCGCCGTATGAGGCCCCGGCTGATGAAGACAGAAACGGAGGAGGAGAGCAGGTGGCGCCGGAGGTGCAGATCGGGGGACGGCGAGCTCGGTGGCGCAGTAGCTCGGATCCGGCGGTGTAGAAAGGAGATGGCGGCGTGGCGGCGACGTCGAGAGGAGCATGGATCTGGATGGGCGGCGTGGTGGAGCAGATCGGCGGCGAGACCAGCGCAGGAGAGTGCGGCTTGGGTGTGGTGTGAGGAAGGAGGCGGTGGTGCCGGCGCACGAAGCGGACCGGCGAGCTCGGCGGCGGCCCTGTAGAAGGAGGCGGCGCGATGTGGCGCTAAGAAGGAGGCTCGGAGAGGCGGCTCCGCGAGGTGGAAGATGGCGAGGGAATGGAGCACCGCCGGCGTATGGCCCGGCCGCCGGCGGCGAGGTGGAGGGAGGTGTGGAAGAGTGGTTTGGGGAAGAAGAAGAAGGGAAGAAAAAAAATAAAAACCGGGCTCAACTCTGCTGGTGGCCGGCGGCTAGGGTTAAAACCCCCAATTTGGCATTTTTGCAATTAGGTCCCTGGATTTTTCAGATATTGCAGAATAGATCTGGTGGCTAGGGTTTGGGATTCCAGGCCCCCGGTGACTCCGATTTCGGTGCGGTCAGTTCCTACGCGACCGAGGGAACGCGGACTTCCATCCAGAATCGACCGAAGGTCAGAATAAGTCAATGAGGCATGACCGCTAGCCAGAAATCCATCTGCTGGCGCCGACCTGCGATAAAAAATTGCAAAACAGGTAATCCGGTCGATTTGGCAGCAAATCTGGAATAATCTAGGTATACAAGTCGAGGTATATAACTAATATGTGCAAAAACATGGGGAAAATGTACAGAAAAATAAGGCGAATCAAGTAAGTATCAGTAGGGCTATCGGTGAGCCCCACTAACGGAGAAGGAGCCTTCGCCTTCACGGGGGCCTGGGGGTCTCGGTCAGGCCCGGTGCTGGAGCGGGAGACTTCGTCCGGGCTGTCCCCAGGCTATCATTGGTGGCCCTCGGGGTCTTGGCACGCCCCGCCCCATGGCTGCCGGGCGCCTCCCTCCTCTTGTGGGAATTCGGCGTCGGGAGCGGTGTACGAGCGGGCAAAGATAGCCCGAAGACCTCAGCCACCAGGTTGCGAGGGGGGCTGTCGCCGATGACCGCGCGGCACCGGGCGTGCTCGTCCTCGAAATATCGCCCGAGGAGATGCTCCGCTTTCTCCCGGGACGATTCGTACGAGCGCACTGTGAAGAAAAGTTAGAACGTAAGGCCCCTCCGGGTAAAAGCTCTTTCGGGCAAAGTTCGAAAAACTCACATCAGGACACCGGGTAACGGGGGGATGGTTCTCCGCCGAAAGGACCAGCCCCCTCCGGACGCGTCCGAAGGGACTGAACCGGAGAAGAAGAAGCTCCTCCGCCAGGTCCCTCATGCTCCGGCGGGACCGGGCCTCCACCATCTTCTCGAGGAGGGCCGCCTCACCGATGCTCAGCTTGGGGGCCGGAGGTACTGAGGATCGGGTAAGGGTCGGGGACACCGGAGAATAGATGATCTCCGGGTCTCCTACCCGGAGATAGAAGCATCTCTGGGACCAATCCTCCCAATGGTCCCGAGAGGCCATGACCGGGTATTGGTCGACCCGGGACGGGAGGAGCTTCACCACCACCGAACCGAAGGTGGACTTCGGCCCATGACGCACCACCGGGGAGCTCCGCGCGGTGGCCTTGTAGAAGTGCTGGAAGAGGCGCAGCGTCCACTCCGTCTCGGCTGCAGTCTCGCACAACCATATGAAGAGCCCCATGCGAACCAGGATGTTCGGCGTGAGGTGGTTGAGCGCCACGTTGTACTGCAGCAAGAACTCCCGGATCATGGGATGTAGTGGGAGCCGGAGACCTACGTCGACAAATGCGTCGAAGGCGATGACCTCCCCTTCCCGGGGGTGGGGAACGATCTCCTCCCCCGGGACACGGACGTCCCCTTCGGTGAAAACCCTCCAAGCTACGAGGGCCGCCGAGTCCTGGGAGGTGAACTTGGAGACCCCCAAGAAATCGGACGTCAGCTTCTCCGGAGACAGCTCCACGGCCTTTCCTCACCCTCTCGAAGCCATCTCGCGTCCCCGGGGATCGACACTACCGGGTCAGGATCTGTTACCGGGAGCCTTGCTGCTACCGGGAACGGACTTGTTACCGGGAGCCTTGTTGCTACCGGGAACAAGTTTGTTACCAGGACCGGACTTGTTACCGGGAGGATGCTGCTACCGGGAACGGGTTTGTTACCGGGAGCCTTGCTGCTACCGGGACCGGGCCTGTTACCGGGAGAGCTCTAACGCTACCGGGAGAGAAGTGGAAGTTTGAAAAGGGGAGATGGTTAAGTGACCCACGCCCCCTATATTTATAGGGGAAGAAGATCGCCTTGTTTCCCGCGCCAAATCTTGGTACTAAATGCGGGATGGCGCGCGGATAACGAAGAGTTTCGTAGAGGCATATAAAAAGTGTCGCCGTGTCCCCTTACCGGGAGTAACCACCTGGACACCCCCGGGTAAGGTGTGGATACGCACGCTTCGACGCCACGAAATGCCCTCGAGCGCACGGGGGGCTGATGTTGGGGGAAAAATGAGGTCCCCGGACGTGGTCCCCTGGAAGGGGCTCCCCGGACGTGGCTCCAGGTAAGGGGCCCTCCCTTCCCCGGACGTGGCTCCGGGTAAGGGGCCTTCTCTTCCCCAGACTTGGTCCCCGGTAAGGGGCTCCCCGGACGTGCCTCTGGGGAAGGGGCCCTCCCTTCCCCGGACGTGGCTCCGGGTAAGGGGCCTTCTCTTCCCCGGACTTGGTCCCTGGTAAGGGACTTGGTCCCGGGTAAGGGGCTCTCCCCGGTCGTGGCTCCGGGTAAGGGGCCTCCCCTTCCCCGGACTTGGTCCCGAGTAAGGGACTTGGTCCCGGGTAAGGGGTCCTCCCCGGATGTGGTCCCCGGTAAGGGGCTCCCCGGATGTGGCCCCCGGTAAGGGGCTCTCCCCGGACGTGGTCCCCGATAAGGGGCTCCTCGGACGTGGTCCCCGGTAAGGGGCCTTCTGTTCCCCGGACGTGGTCCCGAGTAAGGAACTTGGTCCCGGGTAAGGGGTCCTCCCCGGACGTGGCCCCTGGTAAGGGGCTCCCCGGACGTGGTCCCCGGTAAGGGGCTCTCTCCGGACGTGGCTCCGGGTAAGGGGCCTTCTCTTCTCCGGACTTAGCCCCGGGTAAGGGGCCCTCTCTTCCCCGGACTTGGTCCCGGGTAAGAGGCTCCTGGACGTAGCCCTTGGTAAGGGGCCTTCTCTTCCCCGGACTTGGTCCCGAGTAAGGAACTTGGTCACGAGTAAGGGGTCCTCCCCGGACGTGGCCCCCGGTAAGGGGCTCCCCGGACGTGGTCCCCGGTAAGGGCCTCTCTCCGGACGTGGCTGCGGGTAAGGGGCCTTCTCTTCTCTGGACTTAGCCCCGGGTATGGGGCCCTCTCTTCCCCGGACTTGGTCCCGAGTAAGAGGCTCCCGGACGTAGCCCCGGGTAAGGTAAGGGGCCCTCCCTTCCCCGGACTTGGTCCCGGGTAAGGGCCCTCTCTTCCCCGGACTTGGTCCCGGGTAAGGGGTCCTCTCTTCCCCGGACTTGGTCCCGGGTAAGGGGCTCCCGGACGTAGCCCCGGGTAAGGGGCCCTCCCTTCCCCGGACTTGGTCCCGGGTAACAGGCTCCCGGACGTAGCCCCGGGTAAGGTAAGGGGCCCTCTCTTCCGCGGACTTGGTCCCGGGTAAGGGGTCCTCTCTTCCCCGGACTTGGTCCCGGGTAAGGGGCTCCCGGACGTAGTCCCGGGTAAGGGGCCCTCCCTTCCCCGGACTTGGTCCAGGATAAGGGCCTCCCGGATGTAGCCCCGAGTAAGGGGCCCTCTCTTCCCCAGACTTGGTCCTGGGTAAGGGGCTCCACTTACCCGGGAGTTCCCTCAGGAATTGGAGTGGCCACATGTCAATGATCCAAGCATTGTACCATGCAAAAAGACCGCAACGCCCTCGATCCGACGGTTCCAGCTAGGGCAATCTGGTAATTTGCATCTTTTGGGGTCTATATATACCCTTGTAACCCCTCTTGTAACCTAAGTTCAATTCATTTGCATCCAATACAAAAAACCAAAAGGCGTGATTAGGAGCACTCTCCCCATAAGAGAGCTCCCCTAGCCGACTCGTGTCGGGAGCACGTCGACAGGACTAGGGCCTCCACTGAGGCCTGAACCTGTATAAACCCTTGTGTCAATCTTTGAGATTGTCCAACACGGGGCGACCCGTCACACGGTCATCCCGCGTTGCGGAACACGTGTTACGCACGTCATAAACCTGCCGGGGTAACTTTAATACCACAACAATTATATTACTTGCGAGTATTATGGTCGCGAAGACATTCACCCGCGACCATCCCATGTCATAGAGATAAAGCCAGATACCAATACATGGTCGCAATTAGTGCGCGACCATATATTGGTAACTTATATCATGATTCGAAGATCATGTAGTTAAGTTAACCATCAATAATAACCGTCATGAAGATGAGGATAAATATATTGTTCCCATAACCGCACATTGTAAACTGGCAAATAGAAACTGACAACAAATGGTGGCAACCGCTATAGAATAGTTGTTGACAACCACCAGGTGTTCCTTTGATGAAGCAACTGACACCCTTTCAACAAGTATAAGTAAGAGAGATAGTCAGAAGAGAAGGGCAAGGCTTTTTGGAGGAGAGTTCCCAACAAGACAATTGAGAATTAGATAATACATTCTCTTTTTAATCAATTATACTCATAGTGAAAAATCAACAGGAGTACGGTTATTACTCATACTTTGAGCTCCCGAACATGTATAAATTCCTGTGTCATTAGATCCATAGATACAGTGATTTCTCTGGTGATTGTTTGAATTGTCTCGGTACTAAACAAATTAAATTTGTGTAAGTTTGACTAGTAATCATGGTTCCAATTGTCGACACATAGGATCTCTCTAGTTGATGAAACTAAAACCTCTGTAGAGCGTCAACTTAGACTAAACACAAAGTTGAAGGAAAATATTAAAACTAAAATTTCTAAACTATTAGATGCGGGTATCATATATCCTATTTTTGATAGTAACTAAGTTAGTGTTGTTGTGGTTCCAAAGAAAGGGGTATGATTGTGGTTAAGAATTCTAACAATGAATTGATCCCTACTAGACGTGTTACTAGGGCACATGTGCATTGATTATTGCAAACTAAATAGCACCACTAGGAAGGATCACTTTCCATTACCTTCATTGATCAAATGTGGGAAAGATTGGACAAACATTCATATTTTTTTTTTGACTGGTATTCGGGGTTTTTTCAAATCCCAATTCATCCCGATGAGAAAGATAAGACAATGTTTGCATGTCCTTTCGGTACTTTTGCTTACCGACGAATGTCATTTGGGTTATGTAACGTTCTTGCAACCTTTCAAAGGTGAATGATGGCTATCTTTACAGATTTAATTGAAGAAATAATGGATTTTTTCATGGATCATTTCATCATTTATGGTTCCTCATTCGATGCCTGTCCACATAATCTTTCTCAAGTCTTATGTAGATGCGAAGAAGTTAACCTTGTGCTTAATTGGGAAAAGTGCCAATTCATGGTTAACGAAGCCGTGGTACTTGGCCACGTGATTTCTGAACGAGGGATTGAAGTCGACAAGGAAAAGATCAATGTCATAGCAAGTCTTCCACCACCAACCAACGTGAAGCAAATACGCAGTTTCTTGGGTCATGGAGGTTTTTACACTATAAGATAGCACTTCAATGCTAGCAGTAGAGTAGCTGGTAAAAGCCAGAATTCCCAGCACTTTAGCTGCTGGGAATAAGATTTGCTACAGCTGGGCGAAAAGGTGCTGCGAAAAGTTTTTCCCAGCTGTAGGTCCAATGGCAAAGAGTATTCCCAGCTGTAGACCGCTTGGACAGTTTGAACTTTTCCCACCTGTATGTCCACTTGTAATATATTATTCCAAACTGTATAACTATTTGCAATTTTTTTTCCCAGTTGTAGGTCCAGTGGCAAAGAGTATTCTCAGTTGTAGGTCGCTTGGAAAGTTTGAACTTTTCCCACCTGTATGTCCACTTGTAATATATTATTCCAAGTTGTATAACTATTTGGAATATTTTTCCCAGCTGTAGGTCCAGTGGCAGAGAGTATTCCCAGCTATAGGTCGCTTGGAAAGTTTGAACTTTTCCCACCTGTATGTCCACTTGTAATATATTATTCCAAGCTGTATAACTATTTGGAATATTTTTCCCAGCTATAGGTCCGGTGGCAGAGAGTATTCTCAGCTGTAGATTGCTTGGAAAGTTTGAACTTTTCTCACATGTATGTCCACTTGTAATATATTATTCCAAGCTGTATAACTATTCGGAATATTTTTCCTAGCTATAGGTCCGGTGGCAGAGAGTATTCCTAGCTGTAGGTCGCTTGGAAAGTTTGAACTTTTCCCACCTGTATGTCCACTTGTAATACATTTTCCAAGTTGTATAGCTATTTAGAATATTTTTCCCAGCTGTAGGTCCGGTGGCAGAGAGTATTCCCAGCTGTAGGGCACTTGGAAAGTTTGAACTTTCCCACATGTATGTCCACTTGTAATACATTATTCTAAGCTGTATAACTATTTGGAATATTTTTTCCAGCTGTAGGTCTGGTGGCAAAGAGTATTCCCAGTTGTAGGTCGCTTGGAAAGTTTGAATTTTTCCCACATGTATGTCCACTTGTAATACATTATTTCAAACTGTACAACTATTTGAAATAAATTATTACCAGCTGGTCTGTCATTGAGAATTTAGACTTTCAAATTTAAATATGTGAATTATTTGCAGTATATTTACCGCTGGGAATTGTGTCAATTATTAATTTTAAATATATATATTTTTTAGTAATTAGGCAACAGTATTACAACTAAAATTATAATATGCACTATCCTAACAGAAATCACACCACATTTTGCAATAAAATTATCAAAAATAGATAAATGGCACAATTATATATTATATTGAATTCTTTGCTTTATATAGCCATTGACAAGATTCGTAATGATTACAAATTATTCAATTGACAAAACCAAACAAAATAGATATAGAATCTCTGAAATAATTGCGAGAAAAATATCACTTAAGAATTCTTTACACCAAATGTATGCCCATATGTAATATTCCTAACTTTATATATTTTGTTCCAACTATAACTATCAAAAGTAAAATATTTCACTTTCAAACTCCTCTTATGACATAAAATATCTTCATCACTTCATATGCTTTTAACACCTTACTGTTAACCGCCTGCATAAGAAAAGATATTGATTATAATAGCCTTGAGATAAATATATACAAATCAATAACTTTTGCTTTGAGTAACATATAAAACATATGACAGTTATAATAAAAGATGGTTGGTCGATTGTTGTATAACAAGTACAAGCTGTTGCTTATGTGAATGAGAAAATTGTGTTGGTTGACATGACTTGTATACACTTCATAAAAGAAATTAATCATATGAAAGTGAGCTACTAGTTCAAGGCACAATTAATATACACTTAAAATTTAAAAAATGAATAACATGTGGATTGTGTTGATAACACCTCACCTTTATAAAATTATTAAGTATTTCCACTTAGTTTCAACTAATTCTCTTGTCCCTTTCACCTGTAAGCATTGTTTTATTAATAACAAAACAAGACAAATGGAAAAATAGTAACTAACCAGGTAAATAACATTTTAGAATTATATATACCTAGAACACGAGATGAACCACCACCAATTGTAGTATCATCTTGGATCTACAAGTAAAAGTTCATAGTTTGTTTACTTGGATGGTATTAGTAAGTAAATAAGAGTGATTATACTAGATAGAATAGATTACTTTTTCACGTGGCCATGCAATTGATCGTCCAAGCGTATCAGACATTTTTCTAACATTCCCATATGGACGTAACAATGGAGCATCTCTTTTCAACACATAGTTCACAACCACCTCACAACACTCAGGCCCAAGAGGTGTCTCCCTAACTATTACACTTCGAGATGCCCTTTGAAGCGTACCCTTAGCAACAGGAACATATGGCCTTATAAAAGAAATCAAAATAACTTCCTTTCCTCCCTAAAGATCAAATAGAATTGCATATAAGCTCAATGGTTACCTCAATAATGAGCACCAAATTCAATAGAGTATAATTAACTTGCAACTATTACCTCCTCATGCCTACAGTGTGGTACATCATGTGTCTTACCAACTCTCCTTTGCATTATATATACAAAAATTAAGGATAAGTTGATAGTCTAAATATTGTTAGGTTAGGTACAGCTTTGAGGTAAAATAATAAAATGTAAACTTACGTTTCGTGGAACCCTATTTTCACCTGTAGATGACTCCATAGAACAACCATCACTTTCGTATCCCGTGTTCTACAGCAATTAGTACATAACATTTTAGCAATTTAGTAAATAACCATATGTATATTATTGCTTAAATATTATAAAGAACACATATAAAAAAATAACCTGCACATGACCCTTAGATCTCTGATTGTAATCATTATCTATATTTTTCCTAGCATGTGAAGCAAGCATTTGCTTCAATTCTTCAATTTCTTTTTCCATCCGTGTCAATTGCTCTTTGTTTCCCACACTCCCACTCTCCATTTTATCTAGCCGGCCTCTCTATCAAAAGATTATTCTGATTTTGAAGTCTTATCCTTGCTGCATTAGCTAGTTGAAGCTTAGTGGATGAATACTTTTGTACCCCCAGCATCTTTAAGTCCTGAGGAGTAGGGCCCAAACCAATAGCACATACACGTGAGCGTTTTTCTTTTCCAAAGACATGGTAAAATAGATCTCCTTCTGTTATGGTTTTTTTAGCGAGTTCTGGCTTGTTGGCACATGTCTCCGCAATTGTTTCCTGAAAATTAGATAAAGCTCATATATATATATATATATATATATATATATATATATATATATATGTTTAGATTTGATCATTGATTATAAATACATGTAACCCTTCAATGACACTTACAATTATGTCTTCAGCTCCTTTTTCTGGACCTCCATTTTTATGGGTATGTGCTTTGATAAAACTTCATGTCTAGTGGGCATATAACCCAGTTCTTTGGACTGCACTTCCATTAATATTGACAATTAGTATCTAAAGAAAGTAGAAATAAATATTAAGACATTTAATACCATATCATGTGCAATCCGAGCAAGACTTTTGCTTCCAACAGTATGTGTCATTGTCATTTTGGCACTATTTACTTTTCCAATTTCACTTAAAGCCTATAAGATGAGAATATATTTAATTGCATAAAATATATTTAATTTGTAATTAAGAATCATTTATAAAGAAGTTTTACCTGACTTTTCGGAGCTCTCCAACGCTCTATAAGCCACATCCAATCTGTTTTAGGTACTAGAATCAATCTTCATAGAAAAAGGTTCCTCATCAGTTTTTGTTTCATCAAAATAATTCCTCTTTATTTCACATTTGAAATCTTTCCATTTCACTGCTGCTTTTTGTAAAACACAATCCTCAAGGTCATCATGAACATCAAAAAATTCCTACAAAATTATCAAGTTGTCAATGATTATATACTATTATACTATACATGTCTATGGAATACATAGATCATGAGCCTACAAAACTTGTCACTAGTTACTATTTTTGATGATTTTAAATAACTATAAAGGAATGCTATCCAATTTATGAAGTAAAATTCAAAATGCAAGTAAAAAAATCAAATATAGAATCAAACTCTCTCTTCATATTAGAATGACACATCTAATAATAAATTGCAAAGCTCCACATATATATTTTCACCCTTAATTAGAAGGAAAATTAGTCAGTGCTATGTATAGTAAGAGGAGCTATTGAAGCATATCTCAGTTCTATTAAAATATACATGTAAGGTTGAAATGAGAGTAAATTAATTTAGAGTTCTTATTCTTAGTAGTATACAAATTTACCATTACAGTAGCCCAAAAAGATTCCTTTTTATCTGCATCAATTCATTCTAGTCTTTATAGGAAAGTGGTATTCCTGATCTCACTATTGTAGAAATAAAGTTGGTTAATGGTGAAGCTTGATCACCAACAGGTTGATTATTCATATTATGGTCAACATGAATTTTTGGTTCATTCCTTCGCTTCCATATGTCATGCTTGGTAGTGGGTCCTTGTCCCTTCCTTTTATTTTTTTGACTTGGATGAGTTTGCTCTACACAAATATGCAATTGAAAATAATAACCAATGATATAAAAAAGAGAGCAAAATAATGCAAAACTATACTTAAATATACCTATATTCAATGTTTCATCTTCATTATCACCAAGTTGTTTGTTCTTCCATAGAAATGTCATCAAGATGTTCATTTTCAATACATTCATTGCTAGTGATATGCCTTTGACATTGTGATGGCTCTTGATGGGGAACTACAGGCTGGTCATTGGTGTGCTATGACATAATCAACATGCATCATATTGGGAGATAATTACAAAATATTTCTTAGAAACAAAAATTAGCAACACATCAAGTAAAACATATAACCTTTTTAGTTCTTGTAGATGGTCTCAAGACATTTTCCCTCATTTCATTTCCAGGAAGTCGTATAGGCAAGCGCAATGCTCTCAATACCTCATTGTTTCTTTCAATGTTTGCTTACCGTAACTCTTCATACTCATTCCGCATAGCTCCATTATTTCTTCCTCTTTCGTTTTGCATCTTTTCGGCTACAATAAAATTTAAAATATTAGATGAAAAAATAAAAGAACATAGACATAAACAACACATTCAATAAATAGCATCTTACTTCCCCATTTGAGGTGGAGATTTCTCAACATGTATACCATCAATGTTTGTTCTAACACAATTATTGTTGCCATCTGGAAGATTTATTTCAGCACCAACATTCAAGTCAGAGATTTCGCTAACTTTGTCAGTTACCACTGTATTTTCAATTTCTTCCTCCGCAGACATGTCATAGAGGTCTCTTGGACTTGACTCAATGACAGCTTTCCAGTCTTTATCGATAGGATCCTCAACATAATAGACTTGAGTAGCTTGTGATGCTAAAATATATGGCTCATCTAGTAATTTTTCCCCCATATTAATTAAATGCTTGAAGTTCACTATCATAATCCCAAATCTATCTTTCTTAACCCATTTGTCCTTTCTGAGAACATCAACCCAATCACATTTGAAGAGAACAACATTACCCTTTCGACGATAATATAACTCAAGTATCTCAGTTATGACACCATAGTATGTTATATCTCCTATTTGTGGATTTTGATCCTTTGAACTAGAAAAACTATAAGTTTTTGCAACAATAGCTACCCCACTACTCTAAACTGATTTGCCCTCATCATAAGATATTGTATGAAAATTGTATCCATTTATTGAATAACTGTTATATTTTGTTGCGACCATAAAAGGCTCACTTGATAGTATCTGAATCTCTTCTCCTACATCTTCCCCAGTTGATAGTAACTCATTCACCTAGAAAAAATTATTTATACGGTTAATACAAAAACATTGCAATATGCATTTAGCTAAAATTGTTGTTTATGAACTTACATGCAATCTAAACCACTCATGAAATGTTGCATGATGTATACTCTTTCTCTCATGAATCCTTTGATGACCAATAGATGAAAGATACCCCAAATGTTTTCTGCAAATATTTTTTGAATGTAAGATATTATAAAATATATATTTGAACTAATTTAATAACATTTAATAAAAATTAGCTAGAGAACATACATCAAATATGGCTCAATATGCTCATAATTAAATAAGACATATCTGTGAGCTTGAATCCATGTTTTATGGTCCAACGTAATAGTGCACTTGCCAGTCAAACCGCGACCTGTGTTGTTCAAGTATGTGGTACCAGTTGACAAGGAATTGAATTGTGCATCATCATTTTGACTCGGCCGATTAAATCTAGTCTCACAACCATGCAAATAATGAGAGCAAAATGTCAGACTCTCATCAAATATATAACCTTCCACAATTGATCCTTCTGGGTGACTTCTAGTTCGAACATAGCTCTTCAACCTCATCAAAAATATATTTTAGTTTTGAAATAATTAATTAATGAAAATATTAATAACAGTCTAATGAAATTGAGCCTTCTACTATGGAATTAATATACCTTTCTATGGGATACATATTGCGGTACTGGACAGTGCCCGCAAGCCTTGCCTCAGTAGGAAGATGGACCATTAAATGCACCATAACATCAAAAAATGATGGCAGAAATATTTTTTCAAGAAGGCACAAGGTTTCAGAAATTTCAGACTCTAATCTCTCCATATCAGTTACATGATTAAAGGAGAAAATATTTTCTTGAAGAAGTTGCTTACACGAATCAATGCAATACTAACATTTTCGGGTAGTATCCTTCTAACAGCCAATGGAAGCAAGTGTTCTAAAAGAATATGACTGTCATGGCTTTTTAACCCAATTATCTTCTTATCATGAACATTTATATGACTTCGTATATCAACTGCATATCCCTCTGGAAATTTAACTTCATTTAATACTTCACAAAACATTCTTTTCTCTACAGAACTCAATGAGTAAGATGCAGGAGGTAAATAGAACTTGTCCCCTACTGAGATAGGATGCAGATCCTTCTTGATACCTAACAGTTGGAGGTCCAAGCGAGTGTTCAAATTGTCTTTTGATTTGCCATCAATATCCAAAAGTGTGTTAATTATATTGTCACAAACATTTTTCTCAATATGTATCACATCAAGATTATGCCGCAACAAAATATCCTTCCAATAGGGCAATTGCAACCATATTGGTTGTTTTTTCCAAATAGTTTTTGGTTCACCATCCTTACCCTTACACTTTCAGGATGGTCTTTTCCCTGTTGGGTCCTCCCCAAAATCATTTTTTACATCTTTTGTTTGTTTTATAACATCATATCCAGAAAGAGAAACTGGGGCCTCCCTATACTCTTTGGTACCATCAAATGACTCACTATCATTTCTAAATTCATGAAAAGAATGCAAGAATCGACGATGTCCCATGAAGCAATGTTTTTTACCATTTTTAAGACGAAGTGAGCAAGTTTGCATGGCAAACAACACATCCAACCTCACCAGAAGTAACTTGTCCAGATACATATCCATATCCTGGATAAGTAGTAACAGTCCAGAGCAAGGCGGCACACAATTGAAACCATTGACCAGATGATGCATCACGAGTTTTGACACCATGCCACATCTCTAACAAATCATCAATCAAAGGTTGAAGGTAGACGTCAATATCATTTCCAAGAGCTTTAGGACCAGGAATAAGCAGAGAGAGGATAAAATTTGGTTGCTTCATACACAACCATGGTGGAAGGTTGTAGGGAATCAAGACAACATGCCATATGCTATGTAATGAACTTAGGCTTCAGAAAGGATTAAAACCATCTATTGCCAAACACAGCCTAATATTGCGACAGTCAGCACTGAAATCTGGGTACCTCTGGTCGAAATCCTTCAAAGCAGGAGAATCAGCTGGATGACGTATGAACCCATCTCTAGTGCGCCCTTCACTATGACATCTCATATCAGCTGCTATCTTTGATGACATATACAGTCTCTGGAGCCTCTTTTTAAGTGGAAAATATCGAAGAACCTTTCTAGGAATTTTTTGTATTAGCTTCCCATCAGGGCTCTTCTTTTCTATCTTCCATCTGGAAGTTCCACATTTTGGGCATGAGTCTAAATTTGCATGCTCTTTCCAAAATAGTATACAGTCATGTTCACATGCATCAATATTCTCATAACCCAACCCAAGACTTCTCACCATCTTCTTTGCATCATGGAAGTTTTTTGGCATTGTGGCATTCTTTGGAAATGCTTCCATCAGTAAGTCTAATAACAAATCAAAGCTACTGTTACTCCATCCACCTAAGAATTTTATGTGAAGGAGCCTCACAATAAATTGTAGCTTTGTGAGTTTGCACCTAGGGTAGAGCTCTTGATTAGCATCACTTGCTAACCTATAGAATGTCTCAACATCTACATTTTGATCCTCCGAATCGGAACCATCACCACCTATATCACCAACTTCTTGGTATCCACATCCTATGTCATGGATCATTTTAGTGATCTCATCTAGCTGTGGCTCACTATCCATATTAGGAACATTTTCTATATTAGATTTCTTGTTTGTCTTGTGCGATGATGTTTGTTCACCATGAAATATCCACTTGGTGTATCCTTCTAAAAACCCATCACAAATCAAGTGTTCATAAACAACTTCAGCTTCTCTCCAAACACAGTTCAGACATTTTCTACAAGGGCAGAGAATTTCATTTGCTTTTGCAGAATTTTCGAAAGCAAACTCTATGAAGCCCTTTACGCCTTGGTTATATTTAGTTGATGAGTAACTACATTTAATTATCATTAGTTTCAATCAAAAGAATCACATAAAGTAGCTTTGTATTTGATTTAGTGACTGAGTGTTTGTTTTCTACCTAGCTACAGTCATCCAACACTTGTCCATAATAAATGCCAAAGACCTTAAAATCCTCGTAGCCTTTCCTTATTATATGGCTTACTGCAAGAATCAACTAGTATATCTGAAATAAAATCAGCTAGTATCATTACTAGTTGTGGGACCCTCATTTAAGGAATCCGGTGGCAACCGCCCAGGTGGGTTGTAATCATAAAGGTACATCACAAGCTGACAACAACAGGATTTAATTTACACAATAAAGCTGGTAGATAAAACAAGTACAAGGTCACGAGGACCACTATTACAATATCATAATGCCAAGAATGGCATTAATTAAAGTTGATACAAAAGTAGGGAGTTTTTCAAAATCAAGATTTGGTATCGAAGTATCGAACACAGAAAACAACACAAAAAGCAACCACAAAGGCCTTCACTTCCTTCTACAGCGGTTCGGCTCGGGCCTTCACCACATCGGACTCAACTTGGCTCATGACCCTCCTAGAAGCTCAAATCGTCTGGAAAGGTTCCTTCCTCTTCTTGGTGCTCACAGTCAAAGGAATCAGGATCCTTGAATCCTTTCTTCTGAATTGGTATGCAAAGCCAAGGGTGAGCATGTTTTTACACGATGCTCAGCAAGTCTCGTTATGAGAATGCAGGTATATAGATGAGGGGTTCTCAAGGAATGAGGTCTTTGTTTTATATGTAAGAATAGAATAGATTTGCACTCTAAAGTTATAAAGAAAAGTTTTTAGTTTTATAAGCAATACTTTGAAATCTTAAATTATACTTTAGAAATCGTTATATGTGATGGTCTCCCATGAGTCATCACTTTTATCAACCCACATTATGAAAACAATCCAAATATTACTTGTGTTGAACCACATGGATAAATCCACCGCGAACATACTCCATGACCTGGGATTACAGAGTATCTGATACTTTTCTTACACTTTGCAAAGGTGTACCTCTTTTTAAATCCACTTCTTCACTCGGCTTTCAAGTCGGATTAGCTCCATGCGACTTTTACGCATGTGACAAGGCCGAGATCACACAACGCTTTTGCAGTCTAGTATTAACAGTATCCACGCCCGGTAATGTAACACCCTGAGTTTAGGGGTAAAAACTCTCTTTTTCATGAACATCATGCATGCATGTATTTGTAGTAGTAGCTAGATCAGTATCTATCTCAAACCCTAAAATCTCAAATTCTTCCCTGTTAACTCAAATCAAGATCAGATTATTCGGATGTGATCTATCAGCTACTCTAAACATAAAAGTCTTCAGAAGCCAGATTCAATTCCATCTCTAACTCTCAGATCTATCAATCCTATTCTGTTTTCGAAAACATGATTCTAATTACTATTCTAATTACCCTAAATACTCAGAACTCAGATTTAGCTAAATCTTGACCTAATCCAGACCAGATTATTCTTGGATTATGATCATGGGTATGCCAATACCTTAATCCAGAAAGTTGGCAGTCATATTTCTTCATCTAAGTATTTTTCACATATCAGTCCAAATTATATCGCAATTTAGTCTCTTACCTAATATCTGGAAACCCAAAAAGGCTAAAATCTTCATATTAACTCCAAATTCAGAATTTCTTCAGCAAATCTCTTCTAAATGCTATTTGATGCAATTTTCCCTTATGTCCAGATTACAGAATCACATCTTAGATGCCAGAATTCGAAATCGATAAAACTCCGATCTTATTTTACCCTAAAGTACCCTATTTTCAGTTTATATCAGATTGCAATTCAACTATCTCTAAATCAGAAATTACAATTCAGTCCACAACCAATTCTCAGATTTTACAATTCAGCCCAAATGGCTATTTTCGACCAACAGCCACCAGCCACTGTTCACGACCAGAACTCTCAGCTTCCACGACCATATCTACAGTTCACGATCAGGGCACTTCGACCACGACCTTGGCTAGCGTTGAACAGTGCCTTTGCGACCGCGACCACACCGTGTTTCGCCGCCGATCAGCGCCTCTCTAGCCCATGTTGTTTGCAACCGTGTTTGCATGCGCACACATGTTTGGAACTCAGTCCTTGTCATGGCAAACCTTGTCCAGCTCACCAGCAGCTCGCGCGCCAGAGAGAAGCTTCGCCTGCTTGTTGCTCACTGTTGCTTCAACCCGAAGACTTCTCCTTCACTGGCGCAAGCAAGCAGTGAGCTTAAGCTTCGTACACTTTGCTTTGCCTATAAATAGCAACTCCAGAGCAGCCTCCTCATCTTTAGCAGAGCTCTCCAAAGCCCCCCAGCCATTAAACTGTACTTCTCTCCTCACTGTCATCTTCTTCTCCGGCGAGCTCAACACGAAAGCTCACGGTGCCAGCACACCCCACTGCACCAACCTCCAAATTGACAGCATCAGTGAGTTTCTCTCATCACCCTTATCGTGCTGTATCATTTAATTGAACTCTCATGCATCTCATCGCCGATGATCGCCGGCAATTGTCGAATTTCGAGAAATGCCCTGTTCCAGTTGCACAACTCAAATCAGTCCGAATTAGCCTTCGATTCAATAGACAAAAATGATCACTGAGCTATTTTAAGCAAGCCAGTGAATTCAGATTGTGAAATTGAGCAAGAATTGAAGCTTTTCCCCAGCTCGAGCTTCACCAGTCGCCGCAACCGTCGCCAGGCTTCTCCGGTGATCCTCCGGCCAATCTAATCAGGCCAACAGATTCCTTATACTTCTTAGATACTCCCTAAGCAAGGAATTGAGTTCAATCGACCTGTAACGAAAATCCCCAAATTTTATGTCTTCTTCTCCGGCGCCGGCCACCGAAAATCTATTCCCGGCTGATCCAGCTTCAGCAACTTTGTCCACCAGATGCGCCTTGATCTCTTGAGCAATTTTGTCTACTAGCTCCAATTCGGTCTAAATCAGAAGTTATAGCTATGCCCTAATTCCTGTCCAGTGCTGTGATTTGGAACTTCAGCCACCGAGTTCATCGCCGGTTTTCATCACTTTCCGGCCATCTCCTGCCCTAGATCTTGTTGAGCGAATTTTTTTTGTTATCAAGGCCTACCTCCCAGACAAAGTGGTGCATCAATTGGAGCTCTAGATCAAAAGTTATGGTAAGCCTTAGTTTCTGGCCATGTCAGTTCAATGCTAGGCTATGCCAGCCAGTGGCATTAGCCATTTTCACTTCCTTCTAGATGTGCATTTTGAGCATGACTTTGTCCCTTAGACTCCTGAGGTTGTGATCTACAATTTCTTCTTCTATCACAACTTGATTTGAGCCCTTCAACTGCATTTTATGCTTAGCCCTAGATTTTGACATTGTCAACCCTATGTCAGAACTTGTCAGCCAGTGGCATTAGCTCTTTTCATCTCTTTCCAGTTGTGCAAATTGAAAATAACCTTGTCCCTTAGACTTGTGGAGTTGTAATCTGCATTTTATTCTACTGCCACAAATTGAGATAGTTCCTCTGTCATCCATCGACCCTATGTCGATGCCTTGAACCGAATGTCGACCTAAAGACGTTCGCTGTTTTTGAGCGAACCAGTCGCAACCTTGATATCATTTTGATACTTTGAGACATTTGGAACCTTGTAAACCTTTGACAACTAATCTTAACCTTGGTTTCCATAACTTAACCCTAATCAGCTTCAAAACCCAATCATTTCAGAATCATCTAGACATTCATCTTTGCATCATTGCATGTAGTATAATAATGTATTGAAAAGGGTGTGATTCTTGGTTGCTTATTTGATTGGAGAGTAGATCAAGAGCCAGAGTTCGAGGACTTCACTACTGATCCGACGTCAACTGCTGTTTCTCACGACGCGGAAGGCAAGCCATATCCTTGGTCATCTTGAACCTATATTTTAAGAGTTGCTATAACATAACCTTCAATATAGATAATATTGCATGTGAAATATTGAGAATGGTTGATTTATGAATTGGCAGTACTAGAATGGTTATCTGTGAAATGTGAAATAAACAAGTTTGAGCCATGAACTATTATATATGTATTTATATACTTATATTTATGAAATAAAACCCCTAGCCGTGACCAGAATATTGGTATGAATGACTGTAGCACTGGAGGTGCTAAACTACAAAGGATAGCAGGCATGGAAGGTGCAAGGTTGTGGATGGTCTGGTCACTGGCATATAAGGACTAGAACCTTGTGTTGTGTGTCTAGTGGCGTGAACAACGTGCTAATCGCAAGTCTGGTATGGGACAGGCCTGAACAAGTACTTATGCGGATCGCACATGAAACCCCTGCATGAGATGCGTAGTGATGCACGATTTACACGGAGAATGGCTCCCACACATATCACTAAAGGTGATCTTGCACGCTGACCCCAGCAATGGGAATATGAGTAGGGGTGGGGGTTTGGCTACAACCCGCCACAACTGTGGTTCGCGAGAGATCCACAGGGTCGGGGGTGAAATGTGAGTAAAACATAACATAAGTTCTTGTTATCTCCACCTTGCCACTCACACATGGTTGTGAGGAAGGGTCTAATCATATTGATAGGATGGGCTTGAAAGTGGAATATCTTGCGGGTAAATTGGTACCTCTCTGCAGAGTTTAAAATCGTATTCGAATACTCCGAGCTCCCGGGTTTATAGGAGTCTGCTGCGGTGGATTAAATCCACGGGGTGTGGCACAAGTATGTTTTTCTAAATAAAATTTGATAAGTCAAGATTACCCAAATGACATGTGTTGTCATGATAAGGGGTGCTGCCGTGGGCTGTCGTGTGTCGACGTGTCGCGGTAGTGCTATAATTTAGTGAACATAAATAGCGATGCTATGTTATGAAAAGTGCTACCATGAGATGAGATGAGACATGAAAGTAAAGTTATTTTACAAACATCAATAATTCTTGACTAGTCTAGGTTCATAACAATACTACTATATGTATCTACTCTTCCCTATGACTTGCTGAGTACATAAGTACTCACCCTTGCAACTTACAACCTAGAAGATGGAGCGTACCAAGATCAGGAAGAAGGTGTGAAGAATTTCTTGGACCAAGATGAAGGAGAGCCAGATCCACCAAATCCCTGATGTGTTGTTCTGCCGTCAACTTCTTACTGTGGAAGGGCCACCCATCATCCACTGTGTAGAAGTTTTATTTTGCTTTAACTAAACCTTGATGCCGTGAAGGTAATGTAATCTTTTATGTAGTATTAAGGCCAGTAGGCCACACTGCTTAATATTTTGTAAGTTTTTCTACTGTCATGTGAATATACTCCTGTGCTTGACTTATCCTGCGAAGTCAAAGGTATGCATGTATGGGACTAGCTACAGCAAGCTAGGTCTCCATGGGAGTAGTCGTAGTTCTAGTTTCGGGGCGCGACAGGTAAATAGACAGTTAAGTCTCAAGTACCGTTGTGGGTCCTCCCCACAGCCTTACTTCCTAGCCTTGGTATGTGTCCTCGCAAGACATATGACCTTATGATTACAGTCGCGCATGACTTAATCAGGCGTAGGGCGACTTCCTTCTTTCCACCTTTTCCTCTAATAATTTTTCTGATCTCACACCACTCATGGCCCTCAATGGCCCACCAGTTTCTCTCAAGAAACCGGACCGACAAACCATGCAGGGAACTGATAATAGCAAGAAAGCTACTAAGTTGTGCCTGTCCCATACCAGGCAAGTGGTTGGTATGTTTTTCATGCCGCATAGAGGCACAACACAAAGTTCTTGTCCTTATGAATTAATAGTGAGGAGACATTTACATACCCAATGCGCACACAGCAGCCAACCAATCAAACCATCCTCACTATCAATTCTAATTCACATTTTCTTTCACAAAAAGGGTTTTCAAACATGTTTCTCATATAAACGACCATTTGATATTTAGCATAAGTCTTCAAGCATAAGAATAATCCTAAGCATATATCCTAGGGTGACAAGGGTGCATGGGTATTCAATCACAAGAGGGGCCTCACAATCATTTAGGTTATATCTAACCACATTATTTGAACATACTCTCATTTGAATGTAAGGCATGCATATACTTTGAAAACAACTAACATACTCTATTTCAAAATATTAGGCGAGACATGATCAAGGGGTTGAGACTTGCCTTGCAATGCTGGGTCTAGTTACTCGGATGAAACTTCGAAGACTTCTTCCGCTCCTTCAACTTCGGGCTCTGCGGCGGACACAAGCAATACAACTCACACGCCATATAAGCATACAGAAAATAGTTGCAATAGAAAATAATAAGTAAATATATCATGCATGCAAGGGAAAAGATTTGGACAAAGTCACTTGGGTGCTGATTCAAGAGATGGGCTCAAAAGGAGTTGGATGTCGAAAGGCCGACATTCGGTCCACGGCTAGACATAGCCTTAAGTTGGTCTTAGGTAGGTTTTCTGGAGAAGTGGTAGTAGAGAAAGTTGTAGGGAACAACTCCAGGAATCTAGGGGACAAAGTGGCATTTCAATTGCTCAACCAGAAGATGATAAACATGGCTAATGTCAGTGGCTGACATGCACTGACATTGGACTGACAATGTCAAAAAATAGGGCAACACATTAGATTTGATTCTGGACTTCGAACACTTCGCCAACTATGTCTAGGAGATAGGCGAAGATGCCAGGAATACAATGCAAGTGGTTTCAAGGCAAAAGATGGCCGCACGGCGATGAACGATGGCGATGAACTGCGGTGGCGACACGGCACAGACACAGTTCTAGACAGGAACTTGGCAAGACCATATCTCACGATCTGGGCAGATTCAGATCTCGAGCTAGTGGAAGGAAATGCCCAGGGGGCTGAGGCCAAGCTAAGGGACAAAGTGGCATTGGCTAGATCGGCTGGGAAGCAAACTCCGGTGACCTGCGCCGGATACGAAGACACAAAAATGGGCGCTTTTGATTTAAGTATTTGAGCTCAATTCCAAGCTTGTGGAGTATCCTGGGGACAAGATAAGGCCACTGGGAAGATCAATTTGGCTGGAGGATCACCAGAGAAGTTCAATGACGAGCTCTAGTGGACAGGTGAGGCGGGGATTTGGGGATTTCCAATTTGGGCAGAAATTTGAGGATTTCCAATCAGGGATGCTTAGAAGGGCTCACTGATCACTTTCAATCACAGGTTCAAAGGCTAGAAGGGAAAGGATCGAGCTGAATTGCTCGTTGGAGATTTTGGGGGAAAATCGGCAATCACCGGCGATAGAGGGTGAGGGAACTAAATTCCAAGCTTCGGCACGATAAGAGAGGTAAGGGGAACTCACGGGTAAGTTTGGATTGAAGAGGGAAGCAACGGGTGAAGCTGGCACCGTGAGGTCCAAAAGTAGCTCGCCGGGGAAGACGAAAAGAGCAGCTGGGAACTGGAATTTGGCTAAGTCCTGGAGGTGAGGATGCAACACAACACTGGGGTTTAAATAGGCTCTAGGGGGGAGCTCATGAGGGGAAATCCGACAGCGAAGCTTTCGCCGGGGAGAGGCTTGTCGGGCCCAGGAGGAACAGCGGCGACGACGATGCGACGACGCACAGACGATGTAGCTTTAGCAGTGGACAGTGCAGGCGCAGGCGGTGACGAGGCGACAAGGTGAGAGCTGACCACGGCATGGCCGCAACGTGGCGCTGGTTTGCTCCAGCTGGAGCACGCGCGGGCGGGGGAAATCGCGGCACAGGCGCGACTGAGGTGGCTCCATGGTGGTGGCACAGGTGCGCACATGTGGTGGATATGTGGCGGTGGTGGTGGCAGCGTGGGATCTTCGCCGGCGATGAGCTCTGCGGCGAGGCGAGGTGGCGGGGTGTGGTCGAACGGTGCCTGGTCGTGGTCGAAAAAGGCACAGGGGCATGGTTGCAAGATTTGGACTGATTTGCGAAGGTTTTGGACTGATCTGCAAGGAATTTGTTCGGGATCTTGGACCTATTTGCAAATCTAGAGATCTGGAGGGCTAATCTGAGGTCTGATTTTGCATATGAGTGTTACTAAATCACTTGGACTCATCTAGCAAGAAAAATGGTAAGATCCAATAAGATTTGGTGGTTTTGACAAAAATCGAAAACAGATTAATTAGGGTAAACAGGGTAATTAGGGTTTTGGAAAGTGGCGAGGCTGAAAATTAGGGTTTAGGAGAAGATTTGGACATTCTTCCAGAAGGGAAAATTGTTCAGAATAGTGAATGGGAGATGTTCACTGAATCAGATCAAAGTTTGGAGATTGTTTGAGACTGTCTTTTTGGGCTTCTGACAAATCTAAAAAGGACTGATTTGTGATACTTTTGGGCTGATTTGTGAAAAAGGTCTGAACGAAAGAATTTGATTGTCAACTTTTTTGGGGTAAGATACTGGCACAACTGGGATCTCATTTTGAAATAGAGAGAGACGAGGTGAGCCAGGATTTGAGAAAAATAGGGGTGTTACACTAGTTTAATATGGATTTTGGTCTAAAATGAGTTTATCAACAAGAACACAAATAGACGGGGGAGGGAGGGTGTAACATCCCTGATTTTCCAAATTCTGAGTTAGTTCAACGCTTGTATCCCAGAACAAAGATCCAAGCTGCCTCAGTATCTTATCCTAAAGATGTGATGCTGAAACTCCTTTGTTTAACCTTTTTCGCAAATTCTAAATCCAGATTACCCTAATTACCCTGTTTTCCTTTTAATTCAAAACAGGTTTAAATATCCAAGTTTCATCTTTTCTTGCTGCTAAACAATTTCTTGAGTTTAGTAGATCAAATTGTTGAAATAAAATTCCTTTTTACCTAAGCCAAATGCTAGATTTACAGATCAACCCCTGGAACCAAGTTTCAAAATTGCAAATCAACCCAGATATTCTTTTTCAGACCCTGCACGACCAGCCCTGGTTGTTCCCTTCGACCAGCGCCGCAGAGACCATTCGACCAGAGCCCCGCCGTGCTGCTTCGCCGCCAACTAGTTTCTCCGGTCGCCAGTGCTCGTGAGTGATCGTGCCACCCCGTGCGCATGTGACCTCGACCAGATCCCCTCCGTTGCAGTGCAGTGACCGAAGTATTTTCGCCCGCGCTCCAGCATCAGGCTTCGCGCGCGCGCCCGTGTTATTTGTTGCTGCATGCAGGTACGTGTCATTGCCGGAGCTGTGTCCCTGCCTCCGCATCCCCGCCGTCCTGGACCAACTCCCAACCACCCGACCAGTACTAGCAAAGTTGATGCGCCGCCTGCGCTCCGTCATTGTAACATCCCAAATTTTGCCACCTCTTTAGCATGCCAGTCAACATATCTTCATTGGACTCTAGGATGTCTCAACCCCATTTTTGATCTTTATCTCAGAATTATGATCTTAGGTATGCCACTACCTTAATTTAAAAAGTTGGCAGCTAAACTCAACCTTTCAGACCATTTTCGCTTTTTAGTCCAAGAGTATCGCAGATCAGTTCTTTTCAGATTTGTCAAAAGCCCAAAAAGACCAAAAGTCTCAGACCACCTCCAAATTTTGATCTAATTTAGTGAATATCCCCCCTTTACTTTTGTGAGCATTTTTCCCTTCTGGAAGAATTCCAAAAGCTCAACTGAAACCCTAGTTTCAGCCTTCCCAAAGTTTCAAACCCTAATTACCCTGTTTTTGATTTTTGTCAAAACCACCAAATCTTATCGGATCTTACCATTTTTCTTGCTAGATGAGTCCAAGTGATTTAGTAACACTCATCTGCAAAACCAGATCTTAGATTAGCCCTCCAGATCTCTAGATTTGCAAATAGGTCCAAGATCCCGAACAAATTCCATGCAGATCAGTCCAAAACCTTCATGAATCAGTCCAAATCTTGCAACCAGGCCCCTGTGCCATTTTCGACCACGACCAGGCACCGTTCGACCATGCCCCACCACTTCGCCTCGCTGCAGAACTCACCTCCGGCGAAGCTCCCACGCTGCCACCACCACCACCATGTAGCCACTACATGTGCGCACCCGTGCCGCCACCGTAGACCCAGCTCAGCCGTGCCTGTGCTACGATTTCCCCGTGTGCGTCCGTGCTTCAGCAGTAGTAAACCAGCGCCATGTTGCGGCCATGCTGAAGCCAACCACCCCGTCGCCCTGCTCCAGTCGGATTTGGCGCGATGCCCTCCTCTGCCAGAGTCGCTGCCGCAACCCAACGCCGTGCACGCCGTCTCGATCCTGCCTCCGGTGCCAGTCACGCGTATCCTGTTTGATTTGCTTCAACTCTCGAGAGCCTAGCCACTG
Organism: Pharus latifolius; assembly: GCA_019359835.1. Classification (NCBI taxonomy): domain Eukaryota; kingdom Viridiplantae; phylum Streptophyta; class Magnoliopsida; order Poales; family Poaceae; genus Pharus; species Pharus latifolius. The sequence continues at coordinate 48,472,989 of CM033330.1, read as the reverse complement.
CCTATATATGCTTCCCCCTCACCCAGAATCTCTTCACACCATTCCAGCAGCCGCAAGCTTCAACTCTCACGTTCATCTTCGTCTTCCCCGGCGAGCTACTTCTGGAGCTCACAGCGCCAGCCTCACCCATTGCTTCCCTCTTCAGTCCAAGCTTACCAGTGAGTTCCCCTTACCACTCTTATCGTGCCGAAGCTTGGAATTTAGTTCCCTCACCCTCTATCGCCGGTGGTCGCCGGTTTTTCCCCAAAACCTCCAGCGAGCAATTCAACTCAATCCTTTCCCTTCTAGCCTTCAAACATGTGATTGAAAGTGATCAGTGAGCCCTTCTAAGCATCCCTGAAAGATTAAAACCCCCAATTTCTGCCCAGATTGGAAATCCCCAAATCCCCACCTCACCTGTTCACTGGAGCTCGTCGCCGAGTTCTCCGGTGATCCTCCGGCCAAATTAACTTCACCAGTAGTTTCCACACTTCACGCTCTCACTCCCTGAGAAAGGAATCAAGTTCAAACCCTCTGTGTCGAAGACTCCCAATGTCCAGTGTCATCTTCTCTAGCGCCGGTCGCCGGAATTCTTCTCCGGCCGATCTAGCTCCGAACACCTTGTCCCTCAGATAGATTCCAGTACCCTGAGAAATATTGTCCACTAGCTCGTCCTCTGAATCGACCTGAATCAAGAGATATTCCAATGCCAAGATCACAGTCCAGTAGCTCAGTTTATGTCCAGGCCACCGTGTTTACTCGCCGGATTTGGCCACGCTCCGGCCACTTCCTGCCTTTGAGCCTGTTGAGTATTTTGTTCCTGTTATCAGGGCCTAACTCCCAGACAAAGTAGTGCATCAATTGGAGCCCTGGATCAAAATTTATATCAAGCCCTAGTTTCTGGCCATGTCCAGCACTATGTCAGTGCATGTCCACCAGTGGCATTGGATGATTTAGACCTGTTACACTTGAGAAATTGAAATTCCTCTTTGTCCAATAGATTCCTGGAGTTGTGCTCTACAATTTTCTCTACTGCCACTTCTCCAGAAAACCTACCTAAAACCAACTTAAGGCTATGTCTAGCCGTGGACCGAATGTCAGCCTTTCGACGTTCAAGTCCTTTTGAGCCATCCCTTCAATCAGCACCCAAGTGGCTTTGTCCAAACCTTTCCCCTGCATGCATGATATATTTTACGTATCATTTCCAAAGTTGCTGCAAAGGTTGGCGATCGCGTCTTCTGGAAGTCCGAGAGTCGAGTTCCGACAGCGGTACCTTCAGCAGTCCTTGGCATTTTCTGAATGACTTGAGCTAGCAACTGGGTATGTGCAGCCTAGGCTTCTTGGCGGCTCCTCTCCATTGAAAGAAGAATTTCCTGGAGATTTGGTGAGTCTTCTTGTGGTGGTAGCGAGCTCTGAGCTCCTGGATGAGATGTAGATCCTCTTCGTGGTGTAGCTGGGTCTTGGCCTTCTTGGTCATCTTGGGTCCTTCTCCTTGTGTGAACCATTCTGATCTTCTGAAGGGAGAAGCAGATAGGTCTAACTAACTAAGAGAGAACTAGGGCACTAATGCAGAAATTAATGCAACTATTTTAATGCACAAAACACTTAGGCTTCTAGCCATAGTAAACAAGTTAACCATTGCAAAAGCAACGGCGGAGCACAAAAGCTAGCAAGAGCATCCACCTGCTCTATCTACACTACCCTTTCCCGGCTAATCCTCCACGACGGTTGACTAACTACTCGATCAGGGTTCCACCCAAAGAACTAGGCTATGTGCCGTAGCAACATAGCCCAACTCCTGAGGCACTCTACGAAAGCAAAACGCGCTCTCGACACCTTGCCGAATTTTTAGAAAGAGCCAAGTAAGACTTTGAAATCAAAAATTTTAGAAGCTGCTAGGCTCCTTTTTCCAAAAATAAGGTTGTAGAAAATAGTTTTTAGATAAATTATGCCTTCCTGGCGAGCCAATCCCTAGGAGTACCGTCCTACAGTCAAGGTCTGTGCTGCTCTGATACCACTTTTTTGTTGTGTCTGCCTGTGACATCACCTATGAGGAGCCTAGCTCAGTGCAGCTGGTCTCATAAACCACTTGACTTCCCAGGATGAGTCAATCACAGGAATACATTGAAGCAGCAAAATATTATAGTAGTCATAATTGTATGGCCATCAGGCCTTAATACAATACGGGGTATAGTGCCATACAAGGCACAATGGTGCAACAAAATAAAACATCTAGTCGGCGGAAGCTAGGGTCAAAAGCAATCCACATGAAACAGAGGTTGATAGCAAGATAGCACCACATCAGGGCTCAGGAGGAATCTGCTCGTCTCCTTCTGGATCTGCAACGTCTTCAGGATAATCACCAAGGTCGTAGAGCACTCCATCTATTTATGAGTTGTTGCAAGGGTGAGTACTTACGTACTCCGCAAGTCATAGGGGAGGTAGAGATACATATAGTATAAATGACATGAACCTATGCCATTGGAGGAAAGAGTGAAGGGTTTTTAAAAATACATTTCTTTTTCATTTCTTACTCAACTTCTGATCATACTCATGGCAGTGTATAAATCATACCGAAGGCAATATATATCCCATATCTAAGGCAATATATCCTCATATCACATTACTTTTCTTCAAGCTTTTCAATCTTATACTCATGACAGTATTTCATATACTTAGGGCATAATCCACATGCCTCTTAGCTATCACATGCTTAAGGCAAAATCCACATGCCTCTTAGCTATGACATGCTTACTAGATTATGGTATTACCGTGGCACGTCAACACATGACAGCCCACGGCAACGCCCCTTATCGTGACAACACATGCCACTTGGGTAATCTTGAACTAACAAATTTTAGTTTATAAAACAATACTTGTGTCACACCCCGTGGATTTAATCCACCGCGGCATACTCCTAAAACTCGGGAGCACGAAGTATTCGAATACATTTTTAACTCTGCAGAGGTGTACCTCTTTTTAAATCCACTTCTTCACTCGACTTTCAAGTCGGGCCAGCTCCATGCGACTTATACGCATGTGACAAGGCCAAGCTCACACAATGCTTTCGCAATCTAGTATTAACAGTATCCCTGCCCGGTAAATGGACAATCCAATCCCAAATACCGTTGTGGGTCCTCCCCACTGCCTTATTTCCTAGCCTTGGCCTATGTTCCTAATGGGAACGGGGATGCCCGAACTTCCGTCAGGTGGAGGATAAGTCTATTAGGCGGCGCGAGACACACACGATCCGGCTTCTTGATCAGCACGATCAAAACCCCTGCAATCGCAGCACCACGCGTCCTCTGGTTATCAACCGTGCGCTGCCCGGTTGACCTCGCCACGAAGGCTAATCCCTGCCAGTGAATCGAGAACACAAGCAAGAACAAGAAAGATGCAACTGAATTTGCAATTGAGGATGAAACTCACGAGTTGGGGTCTCACAAACCGATGAACGGCGACACTGTTCAAAGACAAAATTGATCTAAGAAAAACCCAAGTCTAAACGGCAGCTATGGCGACCATATATATACTGTATGGGGCGGCCATGGGGTGGAGGAGGAAACCCTAGGGGTACATGGGCCTTGGGCCCAAAGTGGAGCGTCGCAGCGCACGTCAGATTCTGGTCATAATTTTGTTTTGACGATTCCTGTTGATCCGTAAGGAATTTGGACATGGGACTGGAACTGTTGGAAAGCACTCGTCGTTCTCTTGTCCGTAGAGTCCAAGAACGTCGAAAACGGACTTCGTATGTGGCCTGTACGTCTGTTTGAAGTTGGACTACGCGCAGATGGCCGAACCGGACTCGCGGATGAATTGAGCTCACTTGTGGGCTGGCCTTGGAGCGACGTGGCTTGTGCGACCTTAGAGGTGTAGAGGCGCCTTTCTTGAGCACGTCTTGTGTTTGGGGAGGTGGCCAAGATGGAGGCCGAACTTGTGGCGGCGACAGCACAAAATCCAGACGACGTACGTGCTGCCAGCTTTCGCGTCCTGGCCAAGGTGGCAGACGATGACATCTTGATGACCACCATGTTGATGTCGTCTTGGTCATAACCATGATGTACATGGTCTCATCAGTTCCCGCAGGACACATAGCCTCTTTGGATTACAGTCGCGCACAACTTAATCTGGCGTAGGGCGACTTCCTTCTTTACACCTTATCCTCTCATAATTTTTTTGATCTCACATCACTCATGGATGAACTGCGTCCCACCAGTTTCCACGCGAGAAACTGGACCGACAAGCCATGCAGGGAACTGATAATACTAAGAAAGCTACTAGATTGTGCCTGTCCCATACCAGGCAAGTGGTTGGTACATTTTTCATGCCACTAGACGCACAATACAAGGTTCTAGTCCTTATATGCCAGTGACCAGATCATACCACAACCATGCACCTTCAGTGCCTGCTCATCCTTTGCAGTTAAGCACCTCCAGTGATACCACCATCCCATACCAAAATACTGGTCACGGCTAGGGGTTTTATTTCATGAATATAGATGTATATGTATATATATATTTATTAGTTCATGGCTCGCTATCTTAGCAAGTTCACATTTCTCAAGTATTCAACCTATCACTGCCATAATATCATTGATCTCAACAAATGCAATATTAATGAAATATCTACTCATGGAATAGCATAGCAATTCGTAAAATATAGGTTCAATATGATCAAAGTATGACTTGCCTTCCGCGTCGTAAGTATCAGCAGTTGATGACGGGTCGGTGACAAGATCTTCAACCTCGGGCTCTTGCTCTAAACAAGATCAATCAAGCAAACAGGCATTACAATCAATCCTATTCTTACTAATCCACTACATGTAATAATGCAAGGTGAAAACACTTTGGTGATACAAGATTTGGAAGCGATTAGAGTTAAACTATGGAAACCAGGGTTAAGATTACTTGTCAAGGTTTACAGGGTTCCAAACTATCAGAGTAATAACAAGGTTGCGACTGGTTCGCCCAAAAACAACGAACGTCTTTAGGTTGGCATTCGGTCCAAGGCATCGACATAAGGTCGATGGATGACAGAGGGCTCAACTCAAGTTGTGACAGTAGGAGAAAATGTAGATCACAACATCAGGAGTCTAAGGGACAAAGTTATTTTCAAAGTTCATGGATGGAAGTAGGTGAAAAGGCTCAATGCCATTGGCTGACATAGGCTGACAAGGCTGACAATGCCCAAGAATGGCATTGATAGGGTTTGAACAGTCCCCAGTGGCCAAAATGGGTTTTGATTCAAGAATATGGTGCACAAGGTATTGAGGCAACTATTTGACAAAGTAGTTTTTTTTTACATGACCAGAGGTGGGTGAACAGGGCTAATGCCACTGGCTAACATAGCCTGGCATAGGCGTTGACATGGCCAGAAACTAGGGTTAGCCATATCTTCTGATTTAGGCTCCAATTGATGCACCACTTTCTCTGGTAGTTAGGCATTTGCAACAGGAACAACTTATTCAACAGGCTCTTGGGCAGGAGATGGCCAAAAGGTGGTGAAAACTGGCGAAGAAACCTGCTGATCTGGAGTACATGCAATATAACCAGTACAGCAACTAGGACATAGTTATAACTTCTGTTCTAGGCCGAATCAGAAGTCGAGCTAGTAAAAAAAAATACTCAGGAGGGTGGAAAACATCTAAATGGCAAGGTTTCTAGAGCTGAATCGGCCGAGATGCTTAGGGATTCTTAGATGAGTTCACTGATCAAATTTGATTACTGGCTCGAGAGCTACATCAGTTTAGTTAGGGATTAATTGCTCGCCGGAGCTACTGGAGAACATTAGCGATTGCCGGCGATGTGGTACGATAGAGTTCAATCGGCTGCTACTACATAGATAAGTGGATGAGGGTTACTTACTAGTAGCTTCAATTTGAAGTTCGGTGCAGTAGATCGGCCTGGCATCGTGAGCCTCTCTTCGAACTCGCCGAAGAAGACGACGAAGATGGTGAGGTTAGAGACTTGAGTGGTTCTGGTGTGTGTCGTTGAGCTGAGATGGGGTGGCTTTTATAGGCACGGTTGGAGGCTTTCAACGGCTGGAGTTGCCTAGAAAATTGAAGCGGCCGAAGTGACTGGAAAGCGACCGGGCGGTGAAGATAGGCGGCGAAACGACGTGCTACAGCGGCCCTACTGGCTTGTAGACTGGCGCACGCTGTCCTGGTTGATGCAACGGCGAACTGACGGGCTCCTTCGGCATGCTTGCAACGTGGTGCAACTTTGCTGTTCTTGTCGGGCGCGCGCGGGAGAACGAAGGCAACGCTGGCGCGGGCGCGGGTGCTCCACGGTGGTGAACATGATGCACACGCGTGGTAATGAAGCAACGACGAAGGTGGCAGTGCTGGTGATCGATGGCGACAAGGCTACAGCAGCAGCAACGATCAAAGCCAAGGTCGCGGTCGAGTGCTCCTGCTCGTGAGCTGAGGTCGCGGGCGAAGTGAACTGAGGGCTGTGGTGATCGAAAACACAGCAGTGGTCGAAAACAGGGTTCTGGTCGAAGGCAGCAGCTCGAGGTCGAGGTCGATGCAACACGAGCACACAGCAGTGAACAGGTCGATTGAACAAGGCTGGTCGAAGTCGAAGAAGCAGACCTGGTCGTGAACAGCAGCCCGTGGTCGAATCAAGGGCCTGATTGTGATGATTTTTGATTAGCTTTGGACTGAATTGTAAATCTGATCTTAAAGATGATTAATTTGGGATTTGATTGAATGGTCGAGTATAATATTTCTATTAGTACTCATTTAGCTCAAATTTCGAGCAAGTTGATAAGATTTGAGAGATTTCACCTATTTCTGAAAATAGGGTAAAGTTAGGGTAAAATAGATCTGGATTTGTCGATTTCGAATTCTGGTAATTGGAGTGAGATTTTAAAGTCTAATTAGAAGGAAATCTGTACCAAATATCATTTGGGAGGTGTTCCCTGAAGAAATTCTGGAATTGGAGTTGATTTGTGGATTTTAGCCTTTTCAGGCTTCCAGATAAACAGAAAGGACTTATTCGTAGTAAAATTTGGACTAATCTACGAAAAGTGCTTGGATGAAACAATCTGGCTCCCAACCTTTTGGGGTAAGTTGAGGATGTATCTGGAAACATATTCCAAAGGATACTTGAGTCTGGATAGGGTTAAATCAAGATAACTCAGTTATCTGGAAACTGGGGTACTTAGGATAAATCTGAATTTTCTGTTTTCGAAAACAGAAAGAGTTTAGATGCTGGGAGTTAGGGTCAGAATTTGATCTGGCTCTTGAAGACTTTTATCTTCAGGGTAACTGGTAGGTTAAATCTAGATGGGTGGATCTTAATCTGGACCTAGAGGATAGATTTGGAGATTTTTAGGGTTTAATAGAGATTAGAGTTCAGCTGATCTGGCTACTACTACAGAGATACATGCATGCAGGATTTTTATGCAAAAACTTTTCACCCCCAAAACTAGGGTGTTACATATGGCTCCCTGTGTCTCGCCGGGGCTGGTGCGGTGGTAGTCCTCTGGAGCCCCGAGGGGAGGGAACTTGAGTACACGGCGCGGCTCGAGTTACCCTGCCACGAACAACTTCGTCGAATACGAGGCTTTGCTCCTCGTGTTGCGCCTTGCACGCTCCCTGGGGATTCGACTCCTCCTAGTGAAAGGGCACTCCCAGCTCGTAGTTTTCCGAATGGACAAGTCCTACTTGTGCCATGATGCAAACTTGTGACTTTACTTGAAGGAAGTGTGCAAGATGGAGAAGCACTTCAACGGCCTAGAGGCCCGGCACATCCCACGAAGGGACAACGACCGGGCCGACGCACTAGCCTGGGAAGCCAGCGCCCGGGAACTGCTCCCCAAAGGGGCCTTCTTGGAGATTATTGCGAAGCCCTCGGTGACCTCCCCGGACGCGGGCGACGAGCCCCTCGTCCCGGAATTCACCGAGATCACTCGGACTTCGTCTTGGATGGACCCCCTTATCTCCTTCATCGAGGGGGAGGGGGACCCTCCCAACGAGACTGAGGCTAAGCGCCTCCGGGCCAAAGCTCGGGCATACCTCCTGTTGGAGGGGAAGCTCTACAAGCAGGGGGCTTCCGCCCTGCTTTGTTGCCTTCGACGGTCGGAAGGGCTTCGGCTTCTCGACGACATTCACGCGGGAAGCTGGGTCTCATCTTGTCGTGACTGCCACGACTGTGACATCACCTGTGAGGGGCCCAGCTCGGTGCAGCTGGTCCCTTAAACCACTTGACTTCCCAGGATGAGTCAAACACAGGGATACATTGAAGCAGCAAAATAATACAGTAGTCATAATTGTATGGCCATCAGGCCTTAGTACAAAACGAGGTACAGTGCCTTACAAGGCACAAGGGTCTAACAAAATAACACATCTAGTCGGCGGAAGCTAGGCCCAAAAGCAATCCACAGGAAACAGAGGTTGACAGCAAGACAGCACCACATCAGGGCTCCGGAGGAAACTGCTCATCATCTCCTGGGTCCGCAGCATCTTCAGGGTATCCTCCAAGGTCGTAGTACGCTCCATCTATTGAGGAGTTGTTGCAAGGGTGAGTACTTATGTACTCAGCAAGTCATAGGGGAGGTAGAGATATAGTTATAGTATAAATGACATGAGCCTATGCTATTGGGGAAAGAGTGAAAGGTTTTTCCCAAAATACATTTCTTTCTCAATTCTTACTCAACTTCTGATCATACCCATGGCAGTAAATAAATCATATTGATGGTGATACATATATCCCATATCCAAGGCGATATATCCTCATATCACATTATTTTTATTCAAGCCTTTCAATCTTATACTCATAACAGTAGTTCGTATACTTTAGGGCATAAATCCACATGCCTCTTAGTTATCATATGATCTCTATATTATGGTATTACCGCGACACGTCAACACATGACAGCCCACGGCAACGCCCCTTATCATGACAACACATGCCACTTGGGTAATCTTGAGCTAACAAATTTTAGTTTATAAAACAATACTTGTGTCACACCCCGTGGATTTAATCCACCGCGGCATACTCCTAAAACTCGGGAGCACGAAGTATTCGAATACATTTTTAAACTCTGCAGAGATGTACCTCTTTTTAAATCCACTTTTTCACTCGACTTCCAAGTCGGGCCAACTCCATGCGACTTATACGCATGTGACAAGGCCGAGATCACACAACGTTTTTGCAGTCTAGTATTAACAGTATCCCTGCCCGGTAAATGGACAATACCGTCCCAAGTACCGTTGTGGGTCCTCCCCACTGCCTTACTTCCTAGCCTGGGTCTATGTTCCCGCAGGACACATAACCTCTTTTGATTACAGTCACGCACGACTTAATCTGGCGTAGGGCGTCTTCCTTCTTTACACCTTATCCTCTCATAATTTTTCTGATCTCACATCACTCATGGATGAACTGCGTCCCACCAGTTTCCACGCGAGAAACCGGATCGACAAGCCATGCAGCGAACTGATAATACTAAGAAAGCTACTAGGTTGCGCCTGTCCCATACCAGGTAAGTGGTTGGTACGTTTTTCATGCCACTAGACGCATAACACAAGGTTCTAGTCCTTACATGCCAGTGACCAGATCATACCACAAACCATGCACCTTCAGTGCCTGCACGTTCAGTGCAGCCAAGCACCTCCAGTGCTACCACCATTCCATACCGAAATACTGGTCACGGCTAGGGGTTCTATTTCATAAATATAAATGTACATGTTTATACTTTTATTAGTTCGTGGCTTACTATCTTATCAAGTTCACATTCCTCAAGTATTCAATCTATCACTGCCATAATATCATTGATCTCGACACATGCAATATTAATGAGATATCTACTCATGGAATAGCATAGCAATTCATAAAATATAGGTTCAATATGATCAAAGTATGACTTGCCTTCCGCGTCGTAAGTATCAGCAGTTGATGATGGTTCAGCGACAAGATCTTCAACCCGGGACTCTTGCTCTAAACAAGATCAAACAAGCAAACAGGCATTACAATTCATTCTATTCTTACTAATCCACTACATGCAAAGATGCAAGGAGAAAATACTCTGGTGATACAAGGTTTGAAAGCGATTTGAGTTTAACTATGGAAACCAGGGTTAAAATTAGCTGTTAAGGTTTACAAGGTTCCAAAATATCATGGTAATATCAAGGTGGTGACTGGTTCACCCAAAAACAGCGAATGTCTTTAGGTTGGCATTCGGTTCAAGGCATCGACATAAGGTCGATGGGTGATAGAGGGCTCAACTCAAGTTGTGACAGTAGAGAAAAGTGTAGATCACAACATCAGGAGTCTAAGGGACAAAGTTATTTCCAAAGTTCATGGCTAGAAGTGGGTGAAAAGGCTCAATGCCACTGGCTGACATAGCCTGGCATAGGGTTGACATGGCCAGAAACTAGGGTTAGCCATATCTTTTGACTCAGGGCTCCAAATGATGCACCACTTTTTCTGGTGGTTAGGCATTTGTAACAGGAACAAATGTCTCAACAGGACCTAGGGCAGGAGATGGCTGGAAGGTGATGAAAACCAGCGAAGAAGTTGACTGGCCTGGAGTGCCTGCAGCACAACAGTACAGTAACTAGAGCATAGCCATAACTCTTGTTCTAGGCCGAATTAGGGGTCGTGGTAGAAGACAAAGTTGCTCAAAATGGTCCAAAACATCTAGATGGCAAGGTTTCTAGGGCTGCATTGGCTGGATTTAGGAGATATTGGTTGGAGGAAAAATGAACTAAATCCTGATTTGGGTATTTCTGTTCTAGGGCAATTGAACTCGAGTCCTTGCTTGAGGAGGGTCTCTGGGGCATACAAAAGCTATGTGTGAAGCTAGATTGTCAGGAGAAACACCAGAGAAGCTTAACAGCGAGCTCCAGCTTACATGCAAGGTGAAAAGTTTGGGATTCTTCATATTTTAGCAAATTCTTCGATTCTGGTTGCTTAGAGATGCTTAGATAAGTTCACTAATCAATATTGATCACAGGCTCGAGAGCTAAATCGGTTTAATTAGGGTTTAATTGCTCGCCGGAGTTGTCGGGGAAAATCAGCAATTCCCGGCGAGGTGGTGCGATAGAGTTCAATTGGCTGCTACTACACAGGTAAGTGGATGAGGGTTACTTACTGGTAGCTTCAATTTGGAGCTCGGTGCAGTGGATTGGCCTGGCACCGTGAGCCTCTTCTCGAGCTCGCCGAAGAAGACAAAGAAGACGGCGAGTTTTACTGATTGATGGTGTGAAGGGGTGTAAGATGGTTGCTTAGGCCAGGGGGTTTAAATAGGCGAGGCTGTGGGAGCTCCCAACGTCTACAATTGCACGGGGAGTTGAAGCCGGCTTGAATTGACTGGGAAGTGACCGGCGGTGAAGACCGGCGGTGAAGACAGGCGGAGAAACGACGTCTTCACCGGTCGTGTCGGCTGCGCTGCTGTCACTGCGACGAAGAGATGGTGAAGTGAAGCTCAATCGTGGCATGGCCGCAACGTGGCACGATTTTGCTGTGGCTGTCGGGCGCAACACGGGAGCGCAAGATCTTGCCGGTGCTGGAGAAGGCGATCCACAGTGGCGAACAGGAACCCTCCACGTGGCGACGAGGCAGCGGCTAAGATGGCTTTGCTGGTGATCAAAGGCTAGGAGCTCACGGCGTAGCAACGGTCGAAGGAGCAGTAGCAGCGGTGAGGTCGAAGCTCCTGTGCTCGTGCTCGAAACCGGTTGCTGTGGTCCATCGAGTGCCTGGTCGAAGTCGAACTGAGTGGTCAGTGATGAACAGTGGCTCGTGGTCGAACGAGGGGCCTGGTTGTGATGATTTTTGATGGGTTTTGGACTAAATTGCAAATCTGGTCTTAAAGAGGTTTAATTTGAGATTTGATTTCATGGTTGAGTATAATATTTCTATTAATACTCATTTAGCTCAAATTTGGAGAAAGTTTGATAAGGTTTGAGGGATTTCAGCTATTTTCGAAAATAGGGTAAAATTAGGGTAAAATAGATCCGGATTTTGTCGATCTCAAATTCTGGTAGTTGGGATGAGATTTTGAAATCTGGACAGAAGGGAAATCTGTATCAAATAGCATTTGGGAGGTGTTCCCTGAAGAAATTCTGGAGTTTGAGTTGATTCGTGGATTTTAGCCTTTTCAGGCCTCCAGGTAAGCAGAAAAGGACTTATTCGCAGTAAAATTTGGACTAAACTGCGAAAAGTGTTTGGATGAATTAATCTGGCTCCCAACTTTTTGAAGTGAGTTGAGGATGAACCTAGGAACATATTCCAGGGGTTACTTGAGTCTGGTTAAGGTTAAATTAAGATAACTCAATTATCTGGAAACTGGGGTACTTAGGGTAAATCTGAATTTTCCTGTTTTCGAAAACAGAGAGAGGCTTAGGTACTGGGAATTAGGGTCAGAATTTGATCTGGCTCCTGAAGACTTTTATCTTCAGGGTAACTGGTAGTTTAAATCTGGATGGTCAGATCTTGATCTGGATCTAGAGAATAGATTTGGAGATTTTTAGGGTTTGGGAGAGATTAGAGTTCAGCTGATCTGGCTACTACTACAGAGATACATGCATGCAGGGTTTTTATGCAAAACTTTTCACCCCCAAAACTAGGGTGTTACACATCTGGCCCCACATGCCCTTGCAGCCAAGGCCCTTTGTCAGGGTTTCTATTGGCTCAAGGTGATTCGTGACGCGAGGGATCTTGTCTCCGCGTGCGAGGCCTGTCAGAAGATGGCCAAGGGTTTGAACCTCCCCCCGTAGCGTTGCGGACTATCCCCATCACTTGGCTCTTCGCGCGCTGGGGGATGGACCTCTTGGGCCCCTTCCTCCAGTGCCTGGGGGCTACAAGTATGCGGTGGTCGCGGTTGACTACTTTACTAAGTGGGTAGAGGCTGAATCTTTGCCCAGCATCATGTCCCGGGCAATACAGCGGTTTTTCTGGAAAAATATCGTGTCTCATTTTGGCGTCCCCTGAGAGATCACTGTCGATAACAGGACCCAATTCGACTTAGCGTATTTCTGGGAATTCTGCGAAGGCTTGGGGCTCACCATCCACTTTGCTTCAGTGGCCCATCCCCAGAGCAACGGGGCCATTGAAAGGGTCAACGGCGTAATCCTACAAGGGTTACGCCGACGGCTCGAGCAAGCCGCTTCCAAGCGGGGTGCATGGGTAGAGGAGCTCCCTAGCATTCTCTGCTCCATGCGCACGACTCCGAGCCGGGCGACAGGATGTACTCCCTTCTCCCTAGTATACGGGGCTGAGGAAGTCCTCCCCCCGGAGATTGGCTTTCGGTCGCTGCGAGTCGAGCTCCTAGACGGAGGTACGACCACGGCGTACCAAGCCAACGAGGCAAATCAAGGACTGGAGGTCGATCTCGTGGAGGAGGAACGCGATCGAGCGCTCCTCCACCACGCCATCTACGAGCGTGAAATGGCACACTCATACAACCAGCGTGTGCGCGAGAGGGCTTTTCGACTCGGGGACCTTGTCCTCAAACGCGTCACAGACCCCCAACCCCAGGGCAAGCTCTCCCCCAAGTGGGAGGGCCCCTACAAGATCTCGACAGTCCTGGGCTCGGGGGCTTACAAGCTCTCCAACCTTCAAGAGCAGGAGCTGAAGCACATGTAGAACATGCGTTTACTTCGCAAGTTCTATGTCTAGCCTACGGGCTCGTCCCCTCCCCCGGAGCTATTACGCCGGAGGGAGAGGGGGGACATTGTACTCACTATTCCCTCCCCTGTCGCGATTTCGCGGGGGGATGCGTTGTACTTCGGTTCATTATCAACACAACTGGTTTTTTCTTCAGCTCTGTCTCAATACAGGTTTTTACACTACCGTCTCTCACGACGATGCCCTCCCCGTGAGGGTGCCCTCTCGACGAGGATGCCCTCCCCGTGAGGAAGTGGGATATCACGACCCAACAAGTCCCTACAACGGGGGTCCCACTCCCGTAGGGTGGCTTACGATCACCCCTCGTGGACTGAGGGTGTAAGCGGCAACCCGGTCCTCAAGGACCGCGGTAACGAGTCAACTTGGGAGACTAGTCCCCTACCCAAACACTCAGACCCGTCATCGGGCACATCCTCCTCCGGGAGTCGATTGTCTCCTCAGTGAGACGGAATTCTCGAATATTCTTTCTTGGAGTTCTCTTTCTTGGCTCCCCGTTTCCACGGCGACCGGAGGATTGTCTCCCGGAAAAATTATCCCCGGCAATTTCGCCTTCTTGGATTTTCTTGGATTTTTTTTCCCGGAGATCTCGTTCCCGGCTCTCCGTTTCTATGGTGACCAGAGGGTTCTCTCCCGGGAAAACTCCCGAAGATATTGGGCCTCCCGGAAGACTCACCCGGTTTCCCGTTCTCACAGTGACTGGAAGGTTTTTACCCCGGAGAGAATTTCTTGGCATTTCGGAATTCTCGGATATTTTTCTCGGAGACATCATTCCCGGCTCCCCGTCTTCACGATGACCGGAGGGTTGTCTCCCGGAAAAATTATCCCCGGGAATTTTATGGTTTTTCTGTGATGTTCTTTCCCCGGAAACCTTGTCGCGTCCCGAAACTGGGACTACGACTACTCCCATGGAGACCTAGCTTGCTGTAGCTAGTCCCATACATGCATACCTTTGACTTCCCAGGATAAGTCAAACACAGGAGTATATTCGCATTGCAGCAGAAAAACTTACAAAATATTTAAGTAGTGTGGCCTGCTGGCCTTGATATTACATAAAAAGATTACAATACCTTCGTGGCATTCAAGGTTTAGTTAAAGCAAAATAAAAAATTGTACACAGCGGATAATGGGTGTCCCTTCCACAGTAAGAAGTTGACGGCAGAACAACACATCAGGGATTTGGCAGTTCTGGCTCTCCTTCTGGATCCAAAAAGTTCTCCACGCCTTCTTCTCGATCATAGTACGCTCCATCTTCTGGGTTGTAAGTTGCAAGGGTGAGTACTTACGTACTCAGCAAGTCATAGGTAAGAGTAGATACATATAGAAGTGTTGTTATGATCCTAGACTAGTCAAGAATTATGGATTTTTGTAAAATAATCTTTTCTTTCATACCTCCTCTCATCTCATCTCATCTCATGGCAGCACTTTCCATAATACAGCATCGCTATTCATGTTCACTAAATTATAGCACTACCGCGACACGTCGACACACGACAGCCCACGGCAGCACCCCTTATCATGAAAACACATGTCATTTGGGTAATCTTGAATTATCAAATTTTATTTAGAAAACATAGTTGTGCCACACCCCGTGGATTTAATCCACCACATCAGACTCCTATAAACCCGGGAGCTCAGAGTATTCGAATACGTTTTTAACTCTGCAGAGAGGTACTAATTTACCTGCAAGATATTCGACTTTCATGCCCTTCCTATCAAAATGATTGGACCCCTGGCTCACTTCATACTGTGAGTGGCAAGGTGGAGATAACAAGAACTTTTGTTATGTTTCACACACAAGTCACCCCCGACCCTGTGGATCTCTCATGAACCACAGTTGTGGCGGGTTGTATCCAAACCCCCACCCCTATGCATATTCCCATTACTGGGTCAGCATGCAAGATCACCTTCAGTGATATGTGTGGGAGCTGTACTCCGTGTAAATTGTGCATCATAGCGCACCTCCTGCAGGGGTTTCATGTGCGATCCACATAAATACTTGTTCAGGCCTGTCCCATACCAGGCTTGCGGTTAGCACGTGTTTCATGCCACTAGACGCACAACACAAGGTTCTAGTCCTTATATGCCAGTGACTAGACCATCCACAACCATGCACCTTCCGTGCCTACTATCCTTTGCAGTTAAGCACCTCCAGTGTTACAGCCATCCATACCAAAATTCTGGTCACGGCTAAGGGTTTTATTTCATGAATATATATATATATATATACATATATAATAGTTTATGGCTCACTATTTGATTATTTCACATTTTACAGGCATCCAGCCTAGTACTGCCAATTCATAATTTATCCATTCTCACATGCAATACTATTTATATTCAAGGTCATATCATTGCAATTTATGAAATATAGGTTCAAAATGATCAAGACTATGACTTGCCTTCCGCGTCATAAGAAACAGCAGTTGATGTCGGGTCAACAGTGAAGTCCTCGAACTCTGGCTCTGACTCTGAGCAAAGATTAAGCAAACAACCAAGAATTACAACCTTTTCAATATATTATTGTACTACATGCAATAATGCAAAGATGAAATGTCTTGATGATTCTAGAATAATTGGGTTTAGAAGCTGATTAGGGCTAACTCATAGAATTAGGGCTGAAAATAGATGCTAGGGACTTTTAGGGTTCCAGAGTAAGGAAATGACATTAAGTCCGCAGCTGGTTTGCCCAAAATCGACGAATGTATTCAGGTTGACATTCAGTTCAACGCATCGACAAAGGATCAATGGTTGCTGGAGAGCTCAACTCAAGTTGTGACAGAAGAAGAAATTGTAGATCACAACCTCAGGAGTCTAAGGGACAAAGTCATGCTCAAAATGCACAACTGGAAGAAAGTGAAAAGGGCTGATGCCACTGGCTGGCATAGACTGGCATTGTACTGACATGGCCAGAAACTAGGGCTTGCCATAACTTTTTATCTAGGACTCCAATTGACACACCACTTTTTCTGGGAGGTAGGCCTTGATAACAAGAACAATTTACTCACCAAGATCTTGGGCAGGAGATGGCCGGAAAGTGATGAAAACCGGCGATGAACACGGTGGCTGAAGTTTCAAATCATAGCACTGGACAAAGATTAGGGCATAGCTATAACTTCTGATTTAGACCGAATTGGAAGTCGATCTAGTAGACAAAAGTACTCAGGAGATCGAGGCACATCTAGAGGACAAGGTGTTTGAAG
Source organism: Pharus latifolius (assembly GCA_019359835.1). Taxonomy (NCBI): domain Eukaryota; kingdom Viridiplantae; phylum Streptophyta; class Magnoliopsida; order Poales; family Poaceae; genus Pharus; species Pharus latifolius. Next base: position 48,456,179 of record CM033330.1, on the reverse strand, counting down.
CTGGATGGGCCGTAAACATTTTTTTCCGGTGAACGACGCCGGAGAAGATGACACGGGAATTGGGCATTTTTGATACAGGTCGATTGAACTCAATTCCTTGCTCAGGGAGTATCTAAGAGGTATAAGGAAGCTGTTGGCATGATTAAATTGGCCGGAACATCACCGGAGAAGACTGGCGACGAGCGCCGGCGACTGGTGAAGCTCGAACTTGGACGTTGCTTCGATTCAAGCTCAATCTCCAAATCTGAATTCACTGGCTTGCTAAAGATAGCTCACTGATCATTTTACTCTACTGGATCGAAGGCTAATTCGAATTAAATTGAGTTGTGTAGCTGGAACAGGACATTTTCGAAATTCGGCAATTGCCGACGATCATCGGCGATGTGGGGTACGGGGCTTCAATTAAATGATACAGCATAGATAATAAGATGTGGGGAACTCACTGGTGGCTTCAATTTAGAGTTTGGTGCAATGGGTGAAACTGGGTCATCAACCTCCTCGGGGGCTCGCCGGAGAAGAAGACAGCAGCGAAGGAAAATTTTCGTTTAATTGCTGAGAAGCTCTAGAGAGTGGTGCTGGTGAAAAGGAAGCTGCTCGGGACTGCTATTTATAGGCACAGCAAACGAAGCAAAGCGCACTGCTTGCTTGCGCCGGTGGAGACTTTGGGTCGAAGCAACGACGAGCAACGAAATTGTACAAGCTGATGGTGAGCTGTACAGGGACTGCCACGGAGATGACTGAGATGCAAACACATGTGCGTGCGCAAAGGCGGCCGTGAACGAGCACTGGCGAGCGTGGCATTGATCGGTGGCAACGGCGCGGTGACACAGCGCAATGCGCACTAGTCGCGGTCGCACGGCGTTGATCGCAGCATTGCAAGCTGTGGTCGTGGTCGCAAATGGTTGCTCTGGTCATGAACAGCTGCTGCTGATTTGGTGAGCTCTGGTCGCAAGTAACTCCTCTGGTCGTGAAGAGGAGATGTGGTCGAACCAGGGACCTGTTTGCAAGATTCTTTGTTTGCAACTTGGACTGATTTGTAATTTCTGATTTAGAGATAGTTGATTTGCAATCTGATTTCATAGATGGGTATAAACTTATACCTTATACTCATCCAGCAAGAAATTTGGTAGAATCTGGCTCTATTTGATAGTTTCTGATATAAACTGAAAATAGAGTACTTTAGGGTAAATTAAGATCTGAGTTTTGTCGATTTTGAATTCTAACATCTAGGATGAGATTTTGGAATCTGGACAGAAGGGAAAATTGTTTCAAATAGCATTTAGAAAAGATTTGCTGAAGAAATTCTGAATTTGGAGTTAATCTGAAGATTTTAGCCTTTTTAGGTTTCCAGATATCAGATAAAAGGACTAATTTGCGATATAATTTGGACTGATCTGTGAGAAAGGCTTAGATAATATAATTTGGCTGCCTACTTTCTGGGTTAATGTATTGGCATACCGATGATCATAATCCAAGAGTAATCTGGTCTGAATTAGGTCAAGATATGACTAAATCTGAATTCAGAGTATTTAGGGTAATTAGGATATTCAGTAAAATCCTGTTTTCAAAAACAGAAAAAGATTGATAGATCTGGGAGTTAGAGATGGAATTGAATCTGGCTTCTGAAGGCTTTTATGCTCAGAGTAACTGATAGATCATATCTGAGTAATCTGATCTTAATTTGGATTCACAAGGAAGATTTTGAGATTTTTGGGGCCTTAGGATAGATTAGGGTTGAACTGATCTTGCTACTACTACAGATCCATGCATGCATGATGTTCATGAAAAAGGATGTTTTTACCCCTAAACTTAGGGTGTTACAGATCTACCCTCCTTAAAGAAATCTCGGCCCGAGATTTACCTAAGACAAGAAAAGATAAGGGTAGGTTTGTTGAAGATCCTCTTCCTTCTCCCAAGTGGCTTCTTGTTCTGAATGATTTCCCCACTGGACTTTACATAACTTGACCTTCTTCCTTCTGAGCTGACGCTCATCAGTGGCCAGGATTCTGATCGGATGCTCAAGGTAAGTAAGATTCTTCTGTAATGATATATCTTGTACATCTATCTGGTCAGTAGGCTCTTTTAAACATTTCTGGAGCTGAGAGACATGAAACACATCATGTACTCCTGCAAATCCTAAGGGTAATTCTAGTTTATATGATACTTCTCCTTTCCTCTTGATTACCTTAAATGGTCCAACATACCTAGGAGATAGCTTTCCCTTCACTTGGAATCTCTGTAATCTCTTGAATGGCGTGACCTTGAGATAAACAAAATCTCCTGGTTCAAATGATAATTCTCTCCGTCGATTGTCCACATAACTTTTTTGTCGTGATTGTGCTGTCCTTAACCTCTCTCTAATGAGTTTGACATGAGCCTCTGCCTCTTCTACTATCTCTGGTCCTATGACTCTTCGTTCTCCTGGCTCATTCCAATGCAATGGGGTTCTGCATTTGTGTCCATATAAAGCTTCAAATGGTGCTATTTGTATACTAGCTTGATAACTGTTATTATATGTAAACTCTGCAAATGGTAAACATTTGTCCCATGATGTTCCATAATCTAGTATACAAGCTCTTAAGAGTTCTTCTAGGATTTGGTTTACTCTTTCTGTTTGTCCTCCTGTCTGCGGGTGATATGCAGTACTAAAATCCAATTGAGTTCCTAGGGTTTCATGCAGTCTATTCCAAAACTTGGATGTAAACTGTGCTCCACGATCTGAAATAATCTTCTTTGGAATACCATGCAATACTACTATTCTTTGCATGTATAACTCTGCTAATATACTGCCATCGTAGACCTTTTTGACTGGTATGAAGTGAGCTACCTTGGTGAGTCTATCCACAATAACCCATATGGAGTCATATCCTCCTCGAGTTTTAGGTAGTCCTGTAATGAAATCCATGCCAATTTCTTCCCATTTCCATAATGGTATTGGTAGAGGTTGTAATTTTCCAGCTATCTTCTGGTGCTCTGCTTTAACCCGCTGACATGTATCGTAGTTTGCAATATATTCTGCGATTTCTCTCTTCATATTATCCCACCAAAATCGAGTTTTCAGGTCCTGATACATCTTTGTGTTACTGGGGTGTATCGAGTATGGAGTTTTATGTGCTTCATGGAGAATTAATTCCTTAAGGTCTGCACTTTGAGGTACACAAATCCTTCCTCGATACCACACAATCCCTTGATTGTCTTCAGTAAAACCTTGAGCCTTTCCTAACTTGATTCGGCTCTTGATCTTGCAAATTTCCTCATCTTCCTTTTGGGTGTTTCCTATCCGTTCTTCAAGTTGAGGTTTTACTATTAGAGTAGCTACCGTTCCTTGTGGTACTACTTCCACTTGATGATTTTGCAATTCTCGTTGTAGGTAAGAATTCCTTAGTATGACTATTTCTTGTAGGTTGTAAACCTTCCTGCTTAAGGCATTTGCTACTACATTAGCCTTTCCTGGTGGTATTGGATACTAAGGTTATAATCTTTGATCAATTCTAGCCATCGTCGTTGATGCATGTTGAGCTCCGTCTGAGTGAAGATATACTTGAGGCTCTTATGATCTGTAAAAATCTCACATTTATTTCCAATGAGGTAGTGTCACCATATCTTCAAGGCATGTACTACTGCTGCTAATTCCAAGTCATGGGTAGGATAGTTTTCTTCATGTGGCCTCAATTGGCGTGAAGCGTAAGCTACTACCCAATCTTGTTGCATTAACACAGCCTATTCCTTGCTTCGAAGCATCACAATAGACTACAAAATCTTCTTTGCTATCTGGCAAAATAAGAACTGGTTTTGTGGTCAATTTCTGCTTCAGCTTCTGAAAACTTTCTTCGCATTTAGTGGTCCATTCAAATGCAACATCCTTCTTTAGCAGGTTATTAAGAGGCTAAGCAATTTGGGAAAATCCTTCGATGAATCTCCTATAGTATCCTGCCAATCCCAAGAAACTTCTGATTTCTGGAACTGAGGTGGGCCATTTCCATTCCTTGATAGCAGAAATTTTTGCTGGATCATCTGAAATTCCTTCTGCTGTCAACACATGTCCAAGAAATGCAATCCTTGACATCCAAAACTCACATTTATCAAACTTGGCATAGAATTGCCTTTCTCGTAGCCTTTCCAAGATTAGATGTAAATGTTGCTCATGTTCTTCTGTGCTCCTGGAATATATCAGAATGTCATCTATGAATACTATGACAAACTTGTCAAGGAAATCCATAAATGTGCTATTCATGACATTCATGAAGGCTGCTGGGGCATTGATTAATCCAAATGGCACTACTGTAAACTCATACAGCCCGTATCTGGTAGTGAAAGCAGTCTTCGAGATATCTTCCTTCTTAATCTTCAGTTGATGATATCCAGACTTCAAGTCTATCTTGGAGAACACTTTAGCTCCTCGAAGTTGATCGAACAAGTCATCAATTCTTGGTAATGGATACTTGTTCTTTATGGTAACTTCATTTAAGGCTCGATAATCTACACACATCCGTAAGGTTCCATCCTTCTTCCTTACAAATAATATCGAGGCTCCTCATGGCGAAGTATTGGGTTTGATGAATCCTTTATTTTCTAAGTCTTCCAGTTGACTCTTGAGTTCTTCTAATTCAGATATTGACATTCGGTAAGGTTGTTTTGCTATGGGCGCTGCTCCTGGTTTAAGCCCAATAGAGAACTCTATGTCTCTATCGGGTGGCATTCCTGGAAGTTCTTCTAGAAATACATCGGAATATAGCTGTACTATATATACTTGTTCCAGGCATATCTTCTGCAATACTTGAATTGATCCTAGCTGTTCCTTGGTTGATGATCTTTCCGCATAGAATAAAACTTTTTCCCCTTGGCTACTGACAAGGCTTAGGGTTTTCTCTTCACAGTCTACTAGACCTTTATGTTGGGACAACCAATCCATGCCCAATATAATGTCTAGACCTAGCAGTTCTAAAACTAGCAAATTTGCCTCGAATTCTACCCCTTCTATACTGAAGGTTATATTCGGGCAGGTTGAGTAGACAGATAGTCTAGCCCCTGGAGTTTGTATAATGATGGGGTACTCTAATGGTGCTATATGCATTTCAATCTCAGATGCAAATGCTTTTGACATAAAGGACTTTGTAGCACCAGGATCAAACAATATTAAGGCAGATGCAGACTGGATCAGAAATCTACCTAGAAGAATGTCGGTGGCGTTTCCCGCTTCTTGGATGGAAGTGTAGTTTAGCTTTCCTCCTGGAGTTGCAATTGTTGTTCTACCTCCACCTCTTCCTCGGTTGGCCATGCTTCCTCCTCTTCCTAGTGGAGTTCCTCTAAACTTCTGTGGTGGTAACACCGGTACTCTTGGTGCTATTGGCTGTGTTCCGGCCTGTGACCTGGCAATGGATGGTGGAAGTTGAATCCAAGGACAAAATTCTTTACGATGTCCACGTTGTCCACAATGATAGCATTCAACACGGGGATGAGGACAATCCTTCTAAAAATGGTTTCCTCTGCAGTTAGGGGACAATCTTTTTGCCCGGGGACAAGGCCCCCTGGTGGTTTGTCCCAGGCGCCGCCATTTGCCCAGGGACAAGGCCCCCCGGTGGCTTGTCTCGGGTGCCACCATTTGCATGGCTTGTCCCGGACGACGCCATTTGCCCGGGGACAAGCCACCCAGGGACACGGCCCCCCGGTGTCTTTGTCCCGAGCACCGCGATTTGCACGGGGACAAGGCCCCCTGGTGGCTTGTCCCGGATGCCGCGATTTGCACGGGGACAAGGCCCCCCGGTGGCTTGTCCCGAGGGATGCCGTCCTCCCGGAGATAGAGGTCTCCGGCCCTGGGTCACGTGAGGGTCACGCGAGAAGCGCCTCGGGAATCGGCGGCACCTGTCAAACATCCAAGGTTCCTGACCGGGAGAAGGACGTCGCTACCCCTCGATCCAACGGTGGCAGGTGGGGTAGTTTAGTCTTTTTGTGTCTTTTGGGGCTAAGTAAGCCCTTGTAACACCTCATGTAAGGGGGACAATTCATTATTACTTGGAATAGACAATCTCACAGGTGTGCTCCGGAGCCATCTCTCCCCCGAGAGAGCTCCCCTAGACAACTCCGGTTGGGAGCACGCCGACAGGACTAGGGTCTGCACTGAGGCCCGAACCTGTATAAATCTTCGTGTCATTCGCTGTGTTTGCCAGACGGGAGAGGACCGGTCACTCAGTCAGCTTGCGTCGTATTTTCTTCGCTAGGGTCTTCCACAAAACCTGTCGGGGTATTCGCAATACCACGACACCAAAAAACAAAAATTTTCTAAAACCAACAGAATCGAGCACGACCAGTGCTGGGCTCGATTTGATCGATGTCAAAGAAATAAAAAATTCTATTTTTAACAAATCCGAGCATGATCGGTGGCACGACCCGTGCCCTAGTCGAGCATGACTAGTGCTTGTGATCGTGTCGGGCTCGGTTCAACCAACTACTTGGAAATAAAATTTTCAGTATAGCCGAGCATGACCTGGAGCATGACCCGTGCCAGTGGTCGTGCCAGGCTCGGTTTTCTCTCTGTTTTTGGATAGTTTGTGCTGAAACTTGTTTCTTTTGTGTTTTTCTTCTCCCATAGCACAATTACTCCTACCTACCACCTTATATAAAGCCACCCATCTTCTCCAAACAGCAACAACACCATTGTTGATCTCCCAAACTCCTCAAAACCTATACAAACCAAGCCCTAGATATCTTCATCCAACAATTAAAACTTTGATCCGACTACGGATTCTGACTCCTCGCATCTCAACACCCCTAGATTTGAAATTTCTACACCAATGAAGATGCCCCGACGCAACATCAAGAAGATCACAAAGCACCAACGAGGTATGTCTCCACAAACCTTCTTTGATCCAGATTTCCCGAGCATCTATTTTACAAATCTTGATCATCTTACTCGTTTTATACACTTGAAAAAGAGACTCTTTTGGCGAACTAGATTTTTGGATGTTCATACCATTAGGTCTCAAGGAATAGAAGATGATGTGCTACACATAATTCATAATGTGGGTTGGGATACGCTTGTAGGGGTATTAGTTCTGACTTTTCATGAAGCCGTGTGGGAGATCTATCCTCCTTTGAGCTAAAATACCATACGTGTTCTTGACAGTGAAAAAGAAGGTGTGAGATTTAGGTTTGCAAATGAGGATTATAATTTTTCAATTAATGAATTTGTGTCGACGATTCGGACTCGGGGTCCTTAGTTGAACTTATGCAGAATTTGTGAGTTATGAGGCCTTTCAGGGTGTCCCTCCGGGAACGGATGATGAGCCATAGTCAGTTGGAACACAGAAGGATTTATACATGTTCAGGCCCTCGATGGTGGGAGTAATAGCCCTACGTCCTGTTATGATTTCACTATGTATGGGAAAAAAGGTTACAAAGTTGTGGAAAAGATCATCACAGGCGAAGATCTTTTCTGCGTGATTATGTAAAATACCACTAAACTAGCCTATGGAAGCTTGTTGATATTGATCTATTCCCGATGTGTCATCTCCTTGTCTGGTGCATTTGCTCACCCTTTTATACTGGTCGAAAGGGCGCCAACACACAATGGCTTTGTACAGTTGCTCGGATGCAGTTTTAGCAACTGTACTTAACTTCCATGTAGGCTTAACACGTGCAATTAAGGGATAACTGCATGAGTTAACCTCCTAGCAGTTCTCTTCATACGTGGAAGAATCTTCGGAATACTCAGGATATGCTTGTTGTAGAGCCTAAGCAACCCCGTGTCTCCTGGTCGAGAGTAGTCCACGACCTTCTGACCGCGTATTGTCTGCAATCATCCGACCGCGCATTGTCTGTGACCTTCTGTCCGCGTATCACCTATGGGCTCCTAACTGCGCACTGTTTGCGGCCTGATCGTGCAAAGCCTGCGACCATGTGTCCGCGCTTCTCAGGCCATCTGAGATCACACCAACGGACACTTACCTGGTTCGACTCTATCTTGAACCAGATCTGCATTTATTCTGAACTAGCTCGGGTAACAATCCTCATCAGCTAGCCCCCAAATTTGAAGGAAACGAAGGGACATATTTACTTCAAATTTTAAACCTTACATCGGATAAGTGACCCGACGCTTCAAATCCTCCACTTAGTGGCGCACTAAGTGTGGCGGTTTACTCTGGGCAGTATAACTCTGAGCAGTATTGGACAGGTAATGATGGCGCCGTGGAATTGTCTTTTAACCCGAGATAAAACTGTAAATGTTTTAAAAGCTCGAGGCATTCGAAAAATGAACCGTCACCCCTGGGGGCTATAAATACCGAAGCCTCTTAACCGTAAAACTTCAGAAGTCTTTTCCCAGCTAAGTCTTTTCCAAAGCCATCTTTTCTTCTCTTCTGTTTCTACCTCAATGGCAGATCAAAACATCATTGAGATTGAAAGTGATGAAGAGGAAGTGGCACTTGAACTCGACCAAAATTTCCAGAAAGTAAGACTTCTCTAGAATTTTTTGGTTCAAGTTGCCATCTTATGTTCTGATTATTTCCAAAATGCTTTTTCGGAAATTCACAGATGACCGAAGATTTAGTTCCTCCAGGGAAGAAACCCAAGGTTGACGAGGGATCTTCCAGTGGCACAAGGGTTAGGGATGCATCATTGCTCTCTCTTCCTTTGGCCCCTGTAGTTCTCCCTGTCCATACAACTCAGCAGGTCGAACCTGCATCTCCACCTTTGGAGGTTCATAATAATCCTTCAAAGCCTTCTTCTCAGCTTTCTCCATTGCGACCAAGTGATCCCTGTCTTTTGACGGGTTATCAATTTTCTGGTTGGAAGGCTGCACTTCCGCGACCAGATGATCCTCAACTTGTGTTGGGGAAACAATCTTCACGTGGGTAATTTGCACTCCCACGACCTGATAGTTCCCGACTTTTGTCAGGTGATCTACTTTCTGGGGGAAATACTTCATCCTCTTACTTGCAAGGATTGGTAACTATTTTCATCCCTTCTGTTGATCGTTTTAACTTGTAAAACTAACACATTTATGTGCAGGAGATGAAAATTGTTGGAGCCCCCAGCGACCAGCCTGCTGAGATCCATCCTCTTTCCCTTGAACAGTCTCTCCAGAAGGAGAAAGAGGTCATGGAGAAGAAGACCGAAGAGATCTCTTCGGCCATTCTGCACCTGGCAGAATGTTTTGACAGATCCCGTGAAGAGGCGCACCAATTCCGATTGGAGAGGGACTACGCTCGACAACAGTGAGAACTCTCTGATCGATCAGGGATGGTAGTGCTTCTCTGATTCGGGATGATGTAGATCAGCTTAGAGTAGTTGCTAGTTCTATTGGGGCGGTCAGTTTAGATCCTACTGACACCAATATGTCCCTAGGAGAACTTTGTAAACTTCTGTCGGATAGGTCGATGCTCTGGTCGCCTGTATCCCTTTTGTATGCAAGGATTGTCAGAAATAAAGATTTCTTTTACCTTACATGACTTTCCGTAAGAGTTAATTTGAATTAAAACTCTTCACAATCCCTGTACGAATATATGGTCATAGGTAATGTCTTTACGACCACACATACACAGGTAAATCTGAGGTAACAAGTCTTTTCGATCAGAAACGTATTAATAAATCATACCGCGATCAGTACTGGTACTGCGATTATAACCAAAGCCGCGATCAGAACTGAAATCCGATCAAAACTGTCATAATGATCAGAACTGAAGTCGTGATAACATAATGCTTTGACCGGATGATAACCGTCTGTATTGCGATTATCCATTTGCAGCGATCACAGGATATCATTGTGATCAAAATGCAAACTTTAAAGTGATCATAGGAACGCATTGTGATCAATACATGAAAATTTAACTTACAAAAAACATGAAGGATAACTTCCTCCGAAAATTTTTGCAACATTTTCACATTCTGATGTACACCCTAGCCCCCGAATTCGAAACAAAGCTTATGAAAATACCTTTCGTTTCAGATTCACTGTGGGGAGTGCATAACGGGTTTCCCGAGAGAAGGCATCCATTATGGGAAATGAATAAAGTATTCAATGGAACATTGCCTCGGGCATATCAAAGGAGTAGGTAACTTCTTGAGGAAGCCACACAACCAGAAACTTGCCCTAGAACCTCCGCCGCACAAAAGCCGTCATTCCTCATTCTCCATCGCCTCCAAAGTCACCACCTTTCCTTCCGATCGATCCTTTGCAAGAAATGGCGTCCTGGAGCCGATCTGTTCACCACACAGAGGAGAGTCTGGTGGCGCTAGAGAAAGATGAGATCCTTCCTCTGCGGCTGCTAATCAACTGGCGGCCCGCGGAGAAGGATCAAGAAACCCCAATCGTCCAAGAGGGCGAGTTGGTGGTTTTTGAGGAATACCTGCGTTGCGGGTTCCTATTCCCTGAGAGCCGATTCTTGAAGGGAATCTTGGAGCACTACGGGTTGGAGTTTGTGAATCTCCACTCGAATGCTGTGGTCACCCTGGCGATTTTTCAACATTTGTGTGAAGCCTTCATCAGAGTGCTCCCAAGTGTGGAGCCCTTCTGACTCTTCTACTACTCGGCATGGTCGAAGAGCGCCAATGCCGCCGGATGTATCTACTTCTGGATAAGGGAGAAGAAAGAGTATCCCTTCCCACCCCTCCGAGATTCCATTCATGGGTGGTATCAGAAGTGGTTCTACTGCACCCCTCCGTCGGAGAGCAGGTTGTGGTTTGAGAACTCCCGGCCGGAGAAGTCCAGCGAGTTGGATTCTCTTCCTGCTCTGAGCGCGGAGCAGAAGAAATAGGCCCAAGTGATTCTTCACTTAGTCCAGCAGGGACTAACTTCTCCCGACATCATCCACGACTTTGTGAAGAACCGGGTGAGCCGCTGTGCGAAAGGGCTGGGAAATACAGTCCATGGCGGATAGCACCTTGGACTATAATAACGGTAGATCTTCCGATCAACATACATTTCCTCTGAAGAAATGTCGCATTTGCTAACCTTCTTGCTTGTGATGCAGCTCTACCTTTGTCCGAAATCGAAAAGCGGACAAATTACCTCCTCAAGGCGTATAGCGCCGATGTGGAGGGAACCAGGGGATCACCTCGCCCCCAGAGCCTGATTAATGCCAGCGATGATCTCAAACAGGAGTGCCGAAAGGTATGGGCGTTCTCAGCAGACTCTGTTTGTAGATCATCCACTCATCTTGCATTAACAAGAACATTTGGAATGTCATAGCTCCTGGGGAAATTCGCCGAGGCGACGCGTCCAGCCGAGGACGTTGGTCTCCTAGGAAAATCGGCTACGAAGAGGGTGAAGAAGATCTCTTCGAAGCGCGGGTGAGAGAACCTGCTCCCAAGAAGTCCAAGAAGATTCTGGGAAAGGCCTCCTCGCAAAAGACTCCCCTTACCGTGAAGAGAGCTGCGGTAAGATACTCAATGCCCCCTGTTACCCCAGGAACGAACTGGAATTACTTCTTCATCGTACAGGGTGAAGGGAGTGAGGATGAAGAGGATGACGGCCCTCTGATTCATCGCAAGAGGAAGACGATCGCTTCCTCGTCCAACGAGGTCTTGTCTCTGCCCGTAGGGACAGAGATGACCGCAGCAGGCCCCGCGACAACTGATAACCCTGTGGTTGCGGGTGAGACCCCAGTACATGAAGCCCAGGAAGCTTCAGGATTTGCGACACCTCCCCTCCTGACAGAAGGGGTGACTGTGGTAAGATTTCTCACAGTCCTGAATGCTGCTATTCGTCTATGTACATCCGCTAAGTATGCTCGTACAGGAAGAAGAAGACATCCCCCATATCCGCCGCGAAGTGACTCCTGCCAGTCTTGGGGCGGTGAGCACTCCACTCCTGCCAACAGGAGTGGGAATAACCTAGCAGGACACCTTGACCACTACCAACCCCGTGGTCGCGGATGAAGTCCTAGCGCCTGTGGTCCGAGAGACATCTGGACCAATGGCCGTCTCCCTACCGACCGAGAAGGTTACCCCGGTAAGGATTCTTACAGCTTTGGTCTTCACCATTCCTCATGTATGTGCTTATAGGTTTGTACACACAAAGAGAAAAAGACAAGGTCTTATTCACGAAGAGGAAGACCAGGACAGATGACGACTGTCCTCTTTTCCTTGGGGAACCATCTTCGAAATCCCAAAAGTCGGTGGGATTTTGAGTAAGGTAAGAATCTCCCCTGTCTGGACAGGGTCGGATTACTGTGATCGACTGTAAAGATTCTAACCGATGGTCTTTCTATTTGCTTAGGCGCAGAAGACTCAGCGCCTAGCCCTCCAGTGGCCTCCGCTATAGATGGGTTGGCTACAGAAGTCCAATCGGAGTTATTGGAATCTGTGGCCCAATCAAAAAATAAGGCTCAACAGGAAGACTCATCCGCTGCTCCTGCTGGGGATAAGGCGAGTCTAGCGACTCAGCCTTTAGTTGAACTGGAAAGAAGCTCATTCCAGGAGTATGTTGAGGTATGTCGAACTCCCCTTGCAATTTTTTAAGTTCGCATTTGGATAAGAATACCCGGGCTCTGAAACTGATCCCCTTCCATATCATAGAAATTGACTAGTATGGCGACCAGGTCGATGGCTATGGCAAATAGCATCGAAGTCGCGCAAGAAGAAATGGGTCGCCTGCAATAGTAAGGAAGACATTTCTATATTTGCCAAAGTGTAAACTCTTGTTGACGATTCAGACTCGGGGTCCTTAGCCGAACTTATGCAGAATTTGTAAATAGTGAGACCTTTCAGGGTGACCCTCCGGGAAGGTATGTAGAATTATGGAGAACTGGAGCACAGAGAAGTTTATACAGGTTCGGGCCCTCGATGGTGGGAGTAATATCCCTACGTCCTGTTGGGATTGCACTATGTGTAGTAAAAAGTTACAAAGTGACGGGAAAAGACCTTCACAGGAGAAGGTTTTCCTGTACGAGTGTACACAGTGGTCTTAGCCCTAGCTGCATGTAGAATAGAGTCAGTTTGACTTGCAGCCAGGACGCAGGACTCCTCTAGTGACAAGTTGTCCCTAGGATCAACTACTACCGCGTCGAGAAGGCCAGCGACCTCCCTCAGCTACGCTATGGTATCCTTCATAGTCAAACCGCAGCCAGCGATGGTCATATCCGCGGCTTTCTTCTCCTCGCGAAGACGCCTCGTCCTCACCCTAGCATTGTCACCATCCGTCTTCATGCGCTGAATACACTGGAAGAGATCGTCAAGGTCAAGCCGTAGCTGAGTGTGCTTGTTCGTAAGGAGCTTGTGCTCCTCCTGGAGGGCCCTCAGTTCGGCCTTCACTTTGCCAGTGTCTTCCACGGCTCCCATTCCCTGTGCAAAGCAACAAGTAAAGAATGTAGTGAACATGGATTAACAATACAGGGGTAAACCCAGGAGATTCAGAGTTCTTACTGGGGAGGGCATGGCTGACGATCCCATGGAGGTTGCCATTGTGAAAGAGAAGATGAGGAGTCCAAGCGTTCGAGAATTAGAAAAACAAAAAAATACCGCGACGCATGGCGAGGTACTTATAGAATTTCCAAGGCGACGCATGGCGACACGGTTGAGAATTCAAAGCGCCAAAGTATTGTTCTATCGGTACAAACAGAAAAAACCGTCAGATAACAAATACCGTGGGACTAACGAATTTATTCTAACGGTACAATATAATAATACCGATAGAACAAGTAAACTTTTCGCAGCGAAACTTTTGAAGTGACTGAGACACATTAAAGTAGCGGATGTCCTTTTCTATCTGTAGAAATAACAAAATACCGTCAGAAAAATTGATTTTCCCCAAGATTCACTGTAGGGACTTGGCAGGGGTACGACATCAATGGGTATTCATTTTACACAAGAGCTCAAGACGCCAAGAGTAGCACGCAATGTAGCGGAGTGTCACTGTTTGCTATTTCCGAGGATGCCAGGTCAGTAAGGGCGCTGAACTCATATTACGGTGCTATTGACGAAATATGGGAGCTCGATTAAGGATTACTTAAGATTCCCCTGTTTCGATGCCAATGGGTCGAAATCCCTCGAGGTGTTCAAGTTGACAGTTACGGGTTTACTCTCGTCGATCTTGGTAGAGTCGGACACCAAGACGATCCATTCATACTTGCAAAGCAAGCCACACAGGTATTCTACATCGTTGACCCGGCCAATCCAAACTTGCATGTTGTCCTCCACAGCAAGAGACATATTGTTGGGGTCGAAGATGTTGTCGACGAAGAGGAGTATAACCAATTCGATGAAATACCTCCATTTTTAGAGGACATTCAATCTATCCGTACTGAAGATATCGACGAAACAACGTATCTGCGAGATGACCACGAAGAAGGATTATGGGTTGAGAACCATTGATGATTAATTTCTATTTCAGGGATAAATGCCAAGCAAACAGCCCACAAGTTCTGCAGCAAGGTGAGGAACTTATCATTAATACATCAGGCAGTACATTTTTCTTTAGAACTTAATAATAAGCTAGTTCACAGCATTAATATATCTCAATTTCACTCCACAGCATGAGTTCTAACATGTACAGTACCTTTATCCTGTAAATACTTAATTCTTCCCTTCAAATAGCACTTGCAAAAATCTCATGGCAGCCTCTTGCTTCTTCAAATTAAGCTCTCCAAAAATCAATTTTTCTGACGGTATTTTGTTATTTCTACAGATAGAAAAGGACATCCGCTACTTTAATGTGTCTCAGTCACTTCAAAAGTTTCGCTGCGAAAAGTTTACTTGTTCTATCGGTATTATTATATTGTACCGTTAGAATAAATTCGTTAGTCCCACGGTATTTGTTGTCTGACGGATTTTTCTGTTTGTACCGATAGAACAATACTTTGGCGCTTTGAATTCTCAACCGTGTCGCCATGCGTCGCCTTGGAAATTCTATAAGTACCTCGCCATGCGTCGCGGTATTTTTTTGTTTTTCTAATTCTCGAACGCTTGGACTCCTCATCTTCTCTTTCACAATGGCAACCTCCATGGGATCGTCAGCCATGCCCTCCCCGGTAAGAACTCTGAATCTCCTGGGTTTACCCCTGTATTGTTAATCCATGTTCACTACATTCTTTACCTGTTGCTTTGCACAGGGAATGGGAGCCGTGGAAGACACTGGCAAAGTGAAGGCCGAACTGAGGGCCCTCCAGGAGGAGCACAAGCTCCTTACGGACAAGCACACTCAGCTACGGCTTGACCTTGACGATCTCTTCCAGTGTATTCAGCGCATGAAGACGGATGGTGACAATGCTAGGGTGAGGACGAGGCGTCTTCGCGAGGAGAAGAAAGCCGCGGATATGACCATCGCTGGCTGCGGTTTGACTATGAAGGATACCATAGCGAAGCTGAGGGAGGTCGCTGGCCTTCTCGACGTGGTAGTAGTTGATCCTAGGGACAACTTGTCACTAGAGGAGTCCTGCGTCCTGGCTGCAAGTCAAACTGACTCTATTCTACATGCAGCTAGGGCTAAGACCACCCCTTGATAAAACAACAATAAATGAACAATTTCTTTTTATGTCAATTTTCCAATTTCCGGCTATCTTCCCTTTTTTTTTATCATTCTGCAGCTTTCAAGCACGGTTTGTTTGATGTTAAATTGTGTGTACCTTTTCATTTTCTGACGGTATTTTGTTGTTTTTACCGATAGAAAAATGGCACCCAATACTATAATCTCAGGCAGTTAATTAAAAAAATTTTCTGGGGAAAATTTGTCTCACGGGATTTTATTGTTTATACAGATAGAAAAAGGCATCCACTACTTCAAATATTTTTCCGGGAAATTTACTTTTTCTATCGGTATTATTTTATTGTACCGATAGGAACGGACATAATTCTATCGGTATTATTTTGTTTTACCGATAGAAAAGGTCATCCACTACTTTATTACTCATACACGGCCCTTGAGTTTCCCTCCAGTCGAACAATTCCAACTTAGAGCACTGCGTCTCTTCGAGAGTGAAGAAAACCACAACCTCCGCCGTTACCACTCACTTCCTCTCTCCCACACGACGATCGCCGGCTGGACACTGGTTTGCCACTGCCACCGGTTCTTATTTTCGTCCTTTGCCGGCCGCCGCTGCGTTCTACACCGCCTCTCCATCACCAGCACTGATCGCCATAAATACCCTAATTCGTCGTTCTATTTCCAGCATCTTCCTTATTTGATCCTAGTGTTTTGTACGTACTAATTCTTCGAGTTTTGCAATTACACTAGGGTTCCCTATTGTGTTGGATTATGTACATTCCGCAGGCAATGTTGATTTAAATTAGGGTTGACATAATATGTTCCAGTGCTGTAATGAACCTATTTTGAGATTTTAACTTATCTATACTGCTGTATGTGTGATCAATTGTAGGCAACTGCCATGTAATGCACATTATATGTTTGAGTTGTTCGTACACATATTCTATCGGTGTCTCCTGTATTTGCCGATAGAAACAATTTGTCTGCTCTATCGGCAGCTCTTGTGTTTACCGATAGAAAATATTTCTGAACAACTATTAAAACTTTGGATCTGGAAGGACATGAGGCATGCAATGTACGTACTAGTTTGGTTGGGAATTTTTACTCACTTGGTATGAATATATGGCAATGTGGATGGGTCTTCGATGTATATGTTTCAAATATGAATATATATGAATATATGACATATATGACTTTTCCCAAACTAATAGATGTGATGAAATCCTAATGACTTGCATACAGGTAATGCAAAAGATAACCAAGAGAGGGTGCTATAGACCATATTATTCCTTTTTTGGTTGTGACCTACTTTCTGTGCTACTTCAATATCTTTATATTCCATAAGCATTAGGTTTGTCAGATTATGCACAGTGGCACTTAGATGCTTGTGTGCATATTTACGTGTGAAATAATAATGCTGGCCCATGAATATTAGTATAAAAAATCATTGAGAATGTTATGTGATGACAGTGAATAGTGGCTTATCAACAAAATTCCATATATAGAAAACATTGTTATTTTCTATCGGTATCTCACGTGTTTGCCGGTAGAAAAATTGTTATGTTCTATCGGCAGATCATGTGTTTACCGATAGAAAATATTTCTGAACAGTCAGGAAGTAATTTATGCAGGTATTTATTTTACCATTATTTTGTTCGGACATCCCTTTTGCAGCCTTAATTAGTCTCCAGTCCTGGGCTGAGTTATGGAACTCCAAGAAGAATTAATTGCCATATGTTGCCTGCTTCCTATATGAAAATGTGTAGACGAAAACGCTGAGAAATAGAATCTTATCTTGTATTGCATGGTAGCTTTTGTGTTTACCGATGGAAAAAATATTTAAAATAGGTCATTTTTCTTTGTAAAATGATTTGGTTTGTGTTTCCATTAAATTTTTGATGGTTTGTTGATGGTTTTGTAGGGAAAGACATGTCGTCGTCTTCATCGAATGGTACTACTGGTTCGACTAGGGCCAACCCCAACGTAACTGAAGATGCAGCTGTTACATCCCAGCGCAAGAGGGTGGGGCGAGGTGCGACGACGTTGGGCCGTTTGGCCAAACGCACGGATCTTTCTTGTGAGTTCAACAAATTTGGGAGGCCGATTGGAAAGAATGCTGGGAAGTACGCGGTCTGCGTTGGGCTGTTGGAGAAAGAAAGGGTGAAGATCACGGTGCAGAGCTGGAAGGACGTGACGGCGGATGAGAGGGATAGGTTGTGGGCGGAAGTGAAGGTTAAATTAACTGAAATCGCTGAACTCTTTCGTAATCACGTTCTCTTGGCTTATACTAAAGTTTAACTAACTCGTGATTAATTGCATGCATTTTTTGAAAACAAGCTAAGTGGAACATCCGTGACGTACACCTAGGACGGCCTGCTTGAAGGACATGAACGGAACATGGAAAACCTTTAAGAGCTGGCTCGTCAGTAACTTCCTCGCTGCGGGGAAATCTCCTTGCGAGAAGTACCCCTTCATATCGGAGGAGGTATGGGAGGAATTCACCAAGCAGAAGGGGACTGAGGAGTTCAAGGCCCTTAGCGAGAAGAATAGGGCGATCCAGAAGAGGAACGACCACCCGCATCGGCTCGAATCCCAGGGCTATGCGGGGAAGGAGGAGCAGTGGAAGAAGGAAGACGAGCAAAATCCTGTCATCGACACCCCTGAGTTGCCGCTCTCCGAGATCTGGGATGAGAGGTGCAAGCGATTGTGGAAGGGGAGGGGGTCCGTGTCGTCCACGGGGTTTGTGCAGTACGCAACCCCTGGGGACATCGACGTTGTAAGGCGAATGGTAAGTTGGCTAACCTCGTAAACTATGTGCGCACAAGTGTATATAAGGTAATTTGTCTCACAAGCTACCTTTAAATGTAACAGATCTCTTTTGAGAAGGACACAGTGGAGGGATTGTTTACCCCACAGATGGAGCACGACATCCTCACCCGGGCTCTAGGAAATTAGGAGCATCCCGGGAGGACACGGGCCGTGGGAGCCATTGTGTCGTGGAAGGCCGGTTTCGCAGATCTGGCTCCACCGAGGAAGAAGGCCCGCTCCTAGAAGGAAAAGGAAGCGGAGCTCTCCGATAAGATATGGGCTGAGGTACGGGCGGAGCTCTCCGAGCAGATACGGGCTGAGGTGCAGTCTGAGGTCGCACAAATGAGGGAAGAATTTGCACGGTTGAGAGATGCATTGCTGACCAAGAGTGCAGATGCGGAAGCCCAGGGCGACGGTACCCCGCGGGGTCGGATAAGCAGTTGCGCTTCGAAGGTCCTCGCGGATCCAGTGGATCTACTTGAGGTACTGCAAGCCTTCATCTGTGCACTTAAGTTGATGCCACTCCCATTCTGTTAGAGTTGTTTCGCTAACCTGTTTTAATATTTACAAATTTGCAGAAGCCGGAGGGTTGCATTCTACTGAATCACCTAGGCGACAGGCAGGAAGTGGTTGGACACGGCTTGTATATCCGTCTGGGCCGGATGTTCGGGTCCATTGCGTACCTCTGCGGTTGGGGTTTGCAAAGGTACAGCTGGACATGGCCATGCCGGGCTACAATGATTCTCCGTTGGCAGTCCCAACAGAGGAATTGCAGACACTTGCTGAGGCAGTGGGCTCCTACGTACAGTGGCCCAAGAAGTGTCTTCTAATACAACCGGTAAATCCTACACATTTTAGATTACATCCTACTCAGTACCCTCAACTTGCAAAATCTAACATACGTGCTCATTAATTGAAGTGGCCTGCCGCTGGGCTACCAGGGGACTGCGCCCCCAGCTCGGGGCATGAGGCCCGATCTTGTGCGACCCTGGACACATCAAAGACGGCCTCGACCCCACCCAGTGCATCCACGCCTTCACCTCGGAAGAAAGCCGCCATCACCTCGCCCTTGCCTTCGAAGGTACGCGCTCAGTCCCCGGCAAAAGGCAAGGGCAAAGGCAAGGGAAAAGGGCGACAGGGACAGCCGGAGAGGTTCAGGAACGGGTTCCCACTCATGTCGGAGGCAGCTTTGCGCAAATTGGATCGATTAACCAGAGACGTCCACGAGTGGTACCTACACTGAGCTCGGCGCAATCTGAACTTCTTAGTTGCCTACAGGGGGCAGTTCCACCGTGAGCCCGGGAGTATATCCATGGCACACGAGGATCTGTTCGACCTCTACAACTGGCGGGAGCTCGATATGTCCATCATACGGACTGGAGTCCTGTGAGTTTGCTGATGCTATGTATTGCAGTTTTCTAACTCTGTTTGCTAACTCTGCATTGTTGTAGTTCTTTTGAAATGTAGTAACTTTCTGTGCAATACTAATGTCGTCCTTTGCATGCAGGTGCATGTATAGGCTAGCATCGGAGGCTGCGTGTGACAAGGTGGGTTTCCTCGACCTAGAGAAAATAAGCCTCACGATGCTAGAGCACGACGCCGCGCACGCTGAGCAGTACATATCCAAGGCGCTGATGGCGTAGCAGGACAGGGAGTTCATTATGGTGCCGTACCACCAAAGGTTAGTGCATTTTGTACTAATTTAACTCGATCTTGTCTGTTACACCTGAGATATACTTTGAGCTAGCGGTCCTTTTTTACGTACAATGCAGGGGCCACTGGATCCTCATCGTGATCTGTCCGCCAAGGAACGAGGTGTACTACCTCGATTCGATGCATGACAGATTATCGATCGAATATGTGGTCAAGGGGAATATGGAGGCGTAAGTAACTTATATGTTTGATTTAAATTTTCACCTCACTAGCTAATGATAATACATTAACCGGCAATACTAACTGAAATGCAGGGCTTTTGATAAATATGCGTCCGCTGGAGGGAGGCATGCCGCACCGCAGGGCTCCCTACTAGCTTGGAAAGAATATGAGGTACTCACGAGACTTTTTGTTTATGCTTAATTAGTTTATGGAAACAATAGCTAACATGTCTTCATATATGCAATTATCTCAGTTCCATCAGCAGCCGCAATCGTGGGAATGAGGGTTTTATGTGTTGCGCTACATGTACGACCTAGTGCAGACAAACTTTGCCCAATTCCCCCATGTAAGCATCGATAGCTAACTCAAATTTGAAAATTGGGTGTCACATTCTAAATTAGGAAGTTAGTTACTCAGTATTCACACATGCTTGCAGATCGCCATGTCGAAAGACCAATACGAAATACAAAGATTAGAGATCTTCGACAAATCTGGGCTCAATATGTCATGGAGGAAGTTGCGCCCAACCATCCGCCATGACAATTTTCTCTTTTTCGTGTACTCTGTGCATAGACTGTTTATATACATGTGAATAAATGTCCATATTGGATTGAAATTTGTATTTGTCCATATATATGTGAATAAATGTGAATAACTGTCTAATGTGTCAATCTGTTCAATGTATATGTGAATTTACCCTTTTTTGCATCTGTACTGTATTGTGTATCCAATCTATACTGTATTGCATCTGTACTGTATATGTGAATGTATTGTATTGTGAATGTAAAAAATGTACTGCATATGTGAATGTACTGTATTGCATCTGTACTGTATTTCTATCGGTAAATTCATTCACAACCGAGAGACTATTATCATTTTTTCTATCGGTAAATTAAAAAATAACCGTTAGAAGAATGTTACTTTCCCTGCCGGTGAACTCATCCACAACAGAGAGACTACTGCCGTTTTTTCTATCGGTACACTCAAAATTAACCGTTAGGAGAGTGTGACTTTTCCTGCCGGTGAACTCATACGAAAACCGAGAGAGCACAATCGTTTTTTCTATCGGTAAACTCATATCCAACCGAGAGAGTACTAAGATTTTGTCTGTCGGTAAATTCATAATTAACCGTTAGAAGATTGGTACTTTACCTGCCGCTAAATGTCAGACTACGACGGGTTTTCTATCGGTACACTCTTAAGATGCCGATAGAATAGTGAAGTTCTTCTATCGGTTATTTACCGATAGAAAATGTTCGGCCTTGTTCTATCATGTCTATCTCTATCGGTACAGAAACCGATAGTAAAAGGGTGTTTTTTTACCGATAAAAGAAAGCTTTTCTGTACTAGTGAGCAGAGGAAAGGTAGAAGACGCAACGTCGTTCTTTCTTCCTTCTGTTCCTCATGCTCGTAGGCAGATTGAACTTTCATCCCCACCTTTGGAGGGACATTCTCCTCAGTCTTTTCCATTTCATCCCAATGCTCCCCATTTTTGTTTGGATGACCGATTTTCTGGTCGGCAAGTGGTGACTACCCGACCGGATGATCCTCAACTTGTGTTGGGGAAGCAATCTTATGGTGGGAAGGTTGCACTTCCACCATCTAGTGATCATCCGCTTTTGTCGGATGATCTACCTTCCAGGATGCGTATACCAACCTGTCGCTTGCTAGGATTGGTAATTACTTCTGTCTCCCTTTGCTTGTCTATCATAGTTTAAGAAAACTAATATTTGCAAATGTAGGAGACGAAAATTGTTGGAGCCCCCAGCGACAAGCCTGCTGAGATTCCACCTCCTTCCCTCGGACAAACTCTCCAAGGGGAAAAACAGGCCCTGGAGGAGAAGACCGAAGAGATGTCTTCAGCGATTCTGCATCTGGCAGAATGTTTTGAAAGATCCCGTGAAGAGGCGCACCAGTTCCGTCGAGAGAGGGATCACGCTCAGCAACAGCGGGAACTCTCTGATTTGATTAGGAACAATAGTGCATCTCTTGTTAGGGATGATGTAGATAGACTTAGGTTAGTTGCTAGTTCTCTGGGGGTTGTCAGTGTAGATCCTACGGACAACAACATGTCCCTAGGAGAACTTTGCAAACTTCTTTCAGATCAGGTCGACGCTTTAGTCACCGGTATCCCTTTCATATGTAAAGAATTCAAGAAATAAAATCTCTTTCTTTACATGAATATTCTTTACATCTTCTGTACGAAATCATGCCATAAGCAATGTCTTTACGACCATTCATACACAGGTAAACTTCAGCTCTGCGATCAGAATTGCGTTTTTATAGTAATACCGCGACCAGTACTGATACCACGAACAGACTTAAAGCCGCGGTTAGAACCAAAATTCAATCTGAAAGATTATTGCGATCAGAACCGAAACTTGATCAGGCCATCACTTCGATTAGAATCAGAGCTTAGTCGAGGACATGGTTCTGACCATACCGCAATCTGATCAAACACATCCGTACGTCCAAAAACTTGATCATAGGATATTTTCATGAAAATTTACAAGGCGCATGAAGGAAAATGTCCTTCGAAAACCCTTGAAAACTTCTCATGATTTTGTATCTTCAAATCTCGAAATAAAGAAGTCCTTTTTGTTTCAGATCCGATACCAGGAACACTTTAACGGGTCCGCCAGAGATAGTATCCATTATGGGAAATGAATAAAATTTTAAGCGGAACGTTTGAGTGGAACGTTACTCACATTAGTGCGCCTCCTCGGGTCTATAAAAGGAACAGTCAGCTTCTTGAGGAAGCCACACAGCCAAAAACTCTTCCTCAATACTTCCGCCGCACAAAACTCTCATTCCCCTCAGCCTCCATCTTCCCCAAAGTCGCTAACTTTTCTTCCGATTTCTCACAAGAAATGGCGTCTTGGAGCAGATCGATCCACTATTCCGAGGAGAGTCTGCTGGTGCTGGAGAAGGAGGAAATCCTTCCTCCGTGGCTGCTAATCAACTGGCGGCCCGCGGAGAAGGACCAAGAAACCCCAATCGTCGGAGATGGCGAACTGGTGGTTTTCGAGGAATACATGCGTTGCGGGTTCCGATTCCCCGAGAGTCGGTTCCTCAAAGGCGTCCTCGAGCATTATGGGTTGGAGCTGATCAATCTCCACCCAAATGCGGTCCTGATTCTGGCGGTCACTACTACAGAAATGCTTTTTACTATCGGTTAAAAATCCACTCTACTATCGGTTCTCTTACCGATAGTGGTCGGCACGATAGTAGAGGGGCAGCACACTTCTATCGGTTCAAAAACCGTTAGTAAAACATCTACATTCCCAACGTTCACTAATCGCTATCGACTCTTTCTTCTATCGGCTCGGATTTAAACCGATAGTATTGTATACATTTTTTTTATCGGCTCGTATATAAACCGATAGTATTGTGTAGGTTTTTTCTATCGGCTAGGATCTAAACCGATAGTAATATAAATGTTTTTTTCTATCGGCTCTTATATAAACCGATAGTATTGTGTGGACACAGTTAGTACTGGAAACTTTATTCTATCTGTTGTTATATATAAACCGATAGTATTGTATAGATACAGTCAGTACTGAAAACTTTATTCTATCGGTTGTTATATATGAACCGATAGTACTGAAGTGTTCATTCTATCGGTTATATTATGTAACCGATAGTATTTTGTAGACACGTTTAGTACTGGAAACTTTATTCTATCGGTTTCAGCATATGAACCGATAGTACTGTAATATTTTTTCTATTGGTTGTAGAATATAACTGATAGTAATATTAGTTTTTCCTATCGGTTATGTAGTGGCACAGTTAGTACTGGAATCATGCACATATCATACAGCAATACAGAGATACATTGGATCATTCACAAATACACCAATATTCACATATTGAATTTGTTCACAAATACACTAATACAGTAATATACACATGCATTGGACAGATTGAATTTATGCACATATTGATCGAGTTTATTCACAAATACATCAATGAATCTATTCACATATTGAGTTTATTCACAAATACAGCAATCAACACATTCAATATATATTCACAAATACAGCAATCAACACAAGTTAGTTACTATCGATCATTGATAGCCACTTCTTCCATGACATATTGAGCCCAAATTGTTCGCAGCTCCTTCAATTGAGGCAACTCATATTGCTTTTTCAACATGGTGATCTGCATATATGCGTGTATGAAGTTAGGATCGTACGTCACATCCAATTAAAGTTCGACTTTGAGTCAGGAAAAATGGTTACCTTAGGGAATTGGGCAAAGTTTCTCCTGATCAGGTCATACATGAATCTCATGACATAGAAGCCACATTCCCACGATTGTGGCTGCTGATGGCACTGGAAAAATTGCATATGCAAAGACATAAACCCACATTAACTCGAAAAAACTAATTAAGCTTAAATTAAAAGATTCATCATGAGTACTTCCATACGTATTAATTACCTCATATTCTTTCCAAGAAATTGTTGGGCCCTTCGACACGTCATGCCTCCCTCCAGCACTAGCATAATTTTTGAAAGTGCTGTATTTAATTTAGCATTGCCGGTTAATATGTTATCATTAATTAGCTAGTCAGAGAAAAATTTAAAACAACTATGTTACTTACGCGTCTATGTGCCATGTGAGGGTGAAAACATGCACCACCTTGTAGCTCATCGAATCGAAGTAATAGACCTCATTCATCCATGGGCAAATGACGGCGAGGACCCAGTGGCCCCTACATTGCATATATAAGTGAACCGTTTCATACATATGTTAGGCGTAACATACAAGAATGAGTTAAATTAGTAGGAAATGCACTAACCTTTGGTGGTACGGCGCAAGGATGAACTTTCGGTCCTGCTGCGCTAGTAGTGCCCTTGATATGTATTCCTCCGCATGTGCTTGGTCGTGCTCTAGCATCGTGAGGCTTATTTTCTCTGGGTCGAGGAAACCCACCTTGTCACATGCCCTCATCGACGCCAGCCTATACATGCACCTGGATGCAAAGTAGACATTAGTAAGTAGTGCATACAAAGTGATTAGATTTATGAAACGAACTCTGATAACTTCAGACAACAGCAAACTCACAGGACTCAAGTCCGTATGATGGACATATCAAGCTCCCACCAGTTGAGAAGGTCGAACAAATCCTCGTGGGCCACCGATATGCTCCCGGGCTCACGGTGAAAATGGGCTGGCCTGAAGTGAACCAAGAAGTTGATGTGGCGCCTAGACCGGATCAGGTACCACTCGTGGAGATTTCTGGTTATTTGATCCATATTGCGCAGAAGGTACTCCGACACGAGTGGGGACCCGTTCTTGAACGTACTTGGCTGGCTTTGTTTGGCCTTGCCTTTGGCCTTGCCCTTGCCTTTGGGCGGGGAGCGAGTGTATACCTTCGAAGGTTGGGGTGTGGTGCTGCCGGCCTCATTTGATGGCGAAGGGTTTGAGGCCGTCGGAGGAGGCATGGGGGCCGAAGGAGTTCGCTCATGCGTTGTGGCGGGGGTGGTGTGTAACACCCCTGTTTTGCCAAACCCTAAAATAGCCAAAATCCACATCTTGACCCCAAACCCTAATCTGCTTCAGCCATTCCCTTCTAAATGTTGTTCAGAACATTTTTCCCTTCGGGATCATCTCCAAAATCCAATCCTAAGGTTGAGTTTCAACCCTTACCATTTTAAAACCCTAATTACCCTATTTTACCCTAAACTGTTTTCCCTAATTTTTGTCGAAACCCTTCAGATCTTGCTTGATCTTACCAAACTTTGGCCAGATGAGTTCTAATAATTTTATGCAACTTATCTGCGAAATCAAAATTCAGATCGGACCCTTAGATCTCCAGATTTGCCATCAAGTCCATTTCCTATTCAACTTTTCCTCACAGATCAGTCCCTGAAGCAAGATTTGAAATTGCAAATTAGCCCGGGCCTTCTTTTTAGCCCCTGTGCCGTTTGACCGCGCCCCGTTCGCCGTTGCCTCGCCGCAGAGCTCGCCGCCGGCCATCCTCTCCGGTCGCCACGCTCGTAATCGGTTGAGCCACCCCACGCGCACGTGATAGCCACCGTGTCATCGCCTCGCCCAGCGGATAAATGCCCTCGCCCCAGAGCCGTGTCTTTCGCGCGCGCAACCGTTGCCGTGGCATTTGCATGCGCGTACGTGTCGTTGCCGGAGCTACGTTGTCGCCTCCGCATCTGCGCCGTCCCGGACGAAGTTCCAAGGCACCCTGGCATTACTGGCAAAGCTGCAGCACCGCCTGAGCGCGATCACATCGCCGTCACCGTCGTTGCGCCTGCGCCCGACAAGCTTCTCCCCGGCGCAAGCAACCACTGTCGCTTAATCCCTCGCTAGCTTCGCCCCTGGACCTATTTAAACCCCCTCAGTGCTGTGAAGAAGCACAACTTCAAGACTTAGCCAAATTCCCAGTTTTTCACTGTTTCCCTTTCTTCTCCGGTGAGCTGTTTCTAGAGCCACCGTCGCCAGAGCAAACCGTAGCCCATCTCTCCAATCCAGGTTCACCAATAAGTTCCCCACACCCATCTTCCCGTGCCCAAGCAAGCAATTGCATCATAGTGCTCCCCATCGCCGGTGATCGCCGGAAAACCAGAAAACCCCTGTTCCCTCAATGCTATCCCATTCAGCCCGAATTAGCTCTCGATTCTGTAGAAGAACTTGATGAGTGAGCTTAGTAGAGCAAGCCTATTGAATCAGGATCCCCAATTGCGCTCAAATTGAAGAAATCCCGATCTGGAGGTCCACCAGTTCGCCGGACCTCGTCGCCGAGCCCCTCCGGCCGATCTCCAATGATATTAACCCCTCCAGTACCCTCCTCATACCCCACAGATCGCCCTCAAGCTTGGAATTGAGCTCATTCGCCCTGAATCAAAAATCCCCGAGCTCCAGTGTCATCTTCTCCAGCGCCGGTCGCCGGAATTCTTTCCCAGCCGATTTAGCCGACACCACTTTGTCCCTTAGCTTCGCCTCACCTCCCTGAGCATTTTATTCCACTAGCTCGACACCTGGATCTGCCTAGATTGTGAGTTATGCCCTTGCCAAGCTTTTGTCCAGATCAATGTCTGTGCCGTGTCGCCACCGCAGTTCATCGCCGGATTTGGCCACCCTCCGGCCACTTTCAGCCCTTATTCCTGTTGAGTATTTTATTCCTGTTAGTAATGCCTACCTCCCAGACAAAGTGTTGCATCAATTGGAGCCCTGGATCAAAAGTTAAGCCATGCCCTAGTTTCTGGCCATGTCCAGCACTATGTCAGTGCATGTCAACCACTGGCATTGACCTTGTTCAGCCCCTTCTGGTTGGGCAATTAAAATGCCACCTTGTCCTTTAGATTCCTGGAGTTGAGATCTACATCTTTCCCTTCTATCACTTCTCCAGAAAACCATCCTAAGACTAGTTTGAAGCCATGCCAAAGCCATGAACTGAATGTCGACCCTTCGACGTTCAATCCTTTTTAGCTGTTTCTTCGACCAGAGCCCTTGTGACCTTGCCCTAACCTTTTCCCCTGCATGCATGACTTATTTACTTAATAATTTCTATGGAAACTATTTTCTGTATGCTTATGGTATGTGTTTGTGTGTTGGTTGATTGCCGCAGAGTCAGAAGCGGAAGGAGCGGAAGAAGTCTTTGAAGATCCGTCTGAGTATTTAGACCCAACATCGCAAGGCAAGCCTCATTCCTTTGATCATGTCTCACCCAATATTTTCATATGAAGTATATTCACTGTTTCTTACTATCCATGCTTATTTGAAATACAAGTTATGTTTGAATGACATGAGTAGATATTACCTAATGGATCATGAAACCCCTTTTTGTTATTGAACCTTCATATATATATGCTTTTGTCACCCTAGGACTCATATACTGAATATTCACATTAAACTTGAAATGGTCAAATACATGAGAAGTTATGATCAAAACCGTTTTGTCAAGAAAACTGATAAAAGGGATCAGTAGCGTGGATTGGATTGTATGGAGAGGGTGCGGTGCGCACCAGGGAATGTGAATGTTCCTCACTATTGGTTCATAAGGACGAGAACCTTGTGCTGTGTCTCTATGCGAATTGTAAACGTACCAACCACTTGCCTGGTATGGGACAGGCACAACTTAGTAGCTTTTTGGTATTAGCAGTTCCCTGCATGGTTTGTCGATCTGGTTTCTCACGTGGAAACTGGTAGGCCAAGGTTCGGCCATGAGTGATGTGATGTCAGAAAAATAATGAGAGGAAAAGGCGTAAAAGAAGGAAGGCGCCCTAGACCTGATTAAGCCGTGAGCGGTTGTAATCATAAACGGTCGTATGTCTTGCGTGGACATAGACCAAGGCTATGTGTCCTACGGGAACATAGACCAGAGAGGCTAGGAAGTAAGGCAGTGGGGAAGACCCACAACGGTACTTGAGACTTAACTGTCTATTTACCGGGCGGGGATACTGTTAATACTGAACTGTAAAAACGTTGTGTGATCTCGGCCTTGTCACATGTGTATAAGTCACATGGAGCTGATCCGACTTGAAAGCCGAGTGAACCAGTGGATTTAAAAAGAGGTACCCCTTTGCAAAGCGTAAAAGAAGTATCGGATACTCTGTACTCCCAGGTTCAGGAGTCTTTTCGTAGTGGATGTTATCCATGGGTTATAGCACAAGTAATGTTTTGGAATGTTTTCATAATGCGGTTAACAAAGTAGTAACTCATGGGAGACTACTACATCTAATGTTTTTTTGAAAACCTGTTTAATGTTTAAAGTATCATTTTCATGACAAAGTACTGTTTTACTGAATAAATGACTTGGAAATCTATATATCTCTATCCATATGAAACTAAAACCCCGGAATCATATGTTTCACCCTCATGTAAGTACAATTGCATTAGTCCCTGGAATGAGTGTTGCTGAGCACCAAGTGCTCACCCTTGCATTTATATCCCACTGTAGAAGAGGGATTCGAGGATCCCGATTCCTTCAGTTATGAGTACTCAGCTGAAGATGGAAGCACCCCGGACGAGCCCACGTTCTAGAAGGATTATGCACCAAGTCAAGTCAGATGTGGGAGAAGCCCCTCCAACCCCGCTGCTGATGGAAGCCAAGCTATTCGTCGTCGCTTTGTGTTTTATGTTGTGTGTTCGGTACTTGGATACCGATTCTGGTTCTGATAAACTAGTTATTTTCTTAGCAACTCTACTTAGCGCCATTTTCGGTGCTTTGGCTATGTAATATTGGCCATGTTGGCCTGATACTTGTTTAATGATATTACTATGCTTGTGTGGTTTGAGCTCATGTGGGATCATGCTGTGTGTAACCTACCTGGGCGGTTACCAAGGTGATCCTCAAATGGGGGTCTCACATGGTGTCCTCAGGAAGTGAGCTGGTACCCATCGTCCACTTTAAGTACAAACGCATAAGTTAGATTTTACAAATTGAGTATATTAACTGAGTTGTAAGCTAGAATGGCTAGGGTTTACCTCCTGTAGTCTAACACCCTTCTTGGGCCACTCTATGTACGAGCCCAATGCCTCACCAATTGTTTGTATTTCGTCCGTTGGGACAGGCAACGGAAAAGAGCTATAGCCCGGGAGGGCCATGTCCACCTGTACCTTTCCGAATCCAGGCTCCAGAGGTACGCAATGGATCCGGACATCCTCCCAAGACTGGTATACGACCCTATTTGCAACCGCAACAGGTTTGTCGCCTATGTTGGTCAATAGGCTACAGCTCTCCGGCTTCTGCAATTTGCAACAATTATAACAAGTTAGCGAAACAATTCTAACTTAACAGGAGTGGCATCAGCTGAACTGCATATATAGATCAAGAGTTGCAATACCTCGATCAGGTCCACCGGATCCACGTGAACCTTCGAGCCGACACTACTCGGCCTAGCAGCGTCGACCTCGGCAGCTGGATCTAAACCCTTGGACTGCACAACTCGGCTGAGGCGTTCATACTTCTCGTTCATTTGAGCGAACATGTCCGCGAATTGTGCAGTCACATCTGCCCGTATCTTCTGAGATAGCTCCACTTCCCTTTCCTTCCAGCTGCCAGCCTTCTTCGCCTTTTGCCCGGGCTCCGAGAAGCCTGTCGTGGTATTAAGAATACCCCGGCAGGTTTTGAAGACGATCCTAGCGGAGATTACGCAGCGCGGGTTGACCGGGTGACCGGTCCTCCCCCGCCGGACAAACACAAGAATTGACACGTGGATTTATACAGGTTCTGGTCCCGGTGGGGGCCCTAGTCCTGTCGACGCGCTCCCGACCAGAGTCGGCTGGGGAGGCTCTCTCCGGGGGAGAGGCTTCCGGAGCACGTCTGTGAGATTAGCTATTTCTAATAGTAATGAACTGATCCTTTACAACAGAGGGGTACAAGGGCTATTTATAGCCCCAAAAAGAAGCAAAAAACCTAAACTACCCCGGAAGCCACCGTTGGATTGAAGGGTAGGATCGTCCTTCTCCCGGTCAAACGTCTTGGATGCTTGACAGGTGGTCGCCGATTCCCGAGGCGTCCCTCGCGTGACCTGCACGTGATAAACAAACAGGGGTTTTACCTTTTAGGAGGGCGATGACGTCCGGGACCCCTTCCGGAGAGCAGGGTCCCGGGGACCCAAAAGGCGGCGCCCGGGGCAGGCATCGGAGGCCACTGTCCCCGGGCCAAATGGCGACGCCCGGGATATGCCCGGGGGGCACGGTCCCGGGGGCCAAATGGCGGCGCCCGGGGCAGGCACCGGAGGCCACTGTCCCCGGGTCAAATGGCGGCGCCCGGGACATGCCCGGGGGGCACGGTCCTGGGGGCCAAACGGCGGCGCCCGGGACATGCCCGGGGGGCACGGTCCCGGGGGCCAAATGGCGGCGCCCGGAACATGCCCAGGAGGCACGGTCCCGGGGGCCAAACGGCGGCGCCCGGGACATGCCCGGGGGGCACGGTCCCGGGGGCCAAATGGCGGCGCCCGGAACATGCCCCTGAGGCACGGTCCCAGGGGCCTAAAAGGCGGCGCCCGGGGCAGGCACCGGAGGCCACTGTCCCCGGGCAAATGGCGGCGCCCGGGACATGCCCGGGGGGCACGGTCCCGGGGGCCAAACGGCGGCGCCCGGGATATGCCCGGGGGGCACGGTCCCGGGGGCCAAAGGGCGGCGCCCGGGATATGCCCGGGGGGCACGGTCCCGGGGGCCAAATGGCGGCGCCCAGAACATGCCCCGGAGGCACGGTCCCGGGGGCCTAAAAGGCGGCGCCCGGGGCAGGCACCGGAGGCCACTGTCCCCGGGCAATCATGAACTTACCTGGACTTGACCGCGTGGAGATTTCCCCCAACAGCAGCCCCCCATGCCCTCCGGGGACGAAGCTTGAGCCCCCGGAGGGAATGGTTACGGTACCGGGAAAATCTCCGGACGAAAACTCCGGACGAAAATCACTGGAGCCCCGGCGACGCTTCGGTTTCCGTGCTGGGCGCTTTATGGCCGCGCCGTTCTCGCAATAAATGCACGCGGGGTTCGAAACAGCGTCTCGATTTACGCGCCTGTCCCTTCGTTTCCCGCGCACGGTTTGAATTTCAGTGGTCCAGATTGCCCCGAGGGGGCCACGTGGCGCGCATCTAGATCACGGCCAGCCTCTATAAATAGGGCCTTAGGGGGCCCCGGAAGCTCATTCCAAATCTCCAACTCCAGCTTCAGCTCTCCCGGTAGCGCTCTTCAGGTAGCTTCTCCGGTAGCCTTTTCCGGTAGTTTCTGACTTAGCCACCTGAAAACTTAGCCACCCCAAAAAAGAAAGAACTGACCTAATGGCGCCCAAAGGTCGAGCGAAGACCACGGAGGTGCCCCCGGAGGAAATCCCCGTGGATTTCCTCTGGGCCTCCGAGTTCTCGGCCTCGGACGCAGAGTCCCTGGTCAAGAAGGGCGTCGTTGAAGAGGGGGACATCCGGGTCCCCCTAAAGAAGGACGGAGCCCCCCGCCCCAGGCCCGGAGAGGTCGTGGCCTTCGAGGCCTTCCTCGAGGCGGGGCTCTGGCTCCCGGTGCATCCGATGCTCTGGGAGTTTCTTAAAGAGTACGGGGTGGCTCTCAACCACCTCACCCCGAACGCGCTCGTCCGTATGGGCCTTTTTATATGGCTCTACGAGACAGCGACCGGGCGGGAGCCCACCCTCCGCGCCTTCCGATACTTCTACGAGCCGGCAGCGCGGAGCTCCCACCTGGTGAAGGGAGGACCGAAGTCCCCCTTCGGCTCGGTGATGGTCCAGATGCTGCCCTCCCGGGTGGCGGACTACCCGGCGGCGGCCTCCCGGGACCACTGGGGGGACTGGCTCCGGAGGTGGTTCTACCTCCGGGTCCGGGACGAGGCGGTGGTCTACGCCCCGGAGCCTCCCACCTATAGTCGGTCATCCGCACCGAAGCCGCCGGTGTGGACGGACGAGGAGTTCGAGCTCCTCGGGAAGGTGGTGCTGGCGAAGAAGGCCCGCTCGATGCGGGACGCCGCGGAGGAGTTGGCGCTCCTGCGGCTTTCCCCCTTCTCACCCGGGGGAAGGGGGATCGGCATGGGCCCGGAGCAGCGGCCTCCGGTCAAGCCGGTGACGCGGCGTAAGTCCCCTGCATTTTTGTACTTGCAGTTTTTTATGAGAAATTGACTAACTTTTTACCTCTTGCAGTGCACCCGTACCCGGTGGCGAGGGACAAGGGTGAGCACCTCCTGGGGAGGTACTTCGCCGACGAACACGAGTGCATCGTGCGCCTCGTGGGGGAGGGGCCTCCCCGGAACCTGGTGGGCGAGGCCTACCTGCTCAGGCTTCCGGAGAGGAAGCCCCTTCCCACCCCCGGCTCTCATAAGCGGGGGAAGGATGCGGCTGGGGGCTCGGAGCCCAAAAGGCCCCGGGTCCAAAAGACCCCCGCCCCGACGACGACGCCGGTGAGGGCCCGGGACGCGGCTCCCAGAGCCGAACATGCCCGGGCGGCGCCCCTGGCAGAGGCGACGCCTCCGCCCCCGGAGGCCCGGGGGAAGGAGGTTGTTACCAGCGGGGCGGGGTCCGATTCCGCGGACTACGCCCCGTCGCCAGTTCGAGTGACACTTCTCTCGCCTCTCCCGGCAGCATTGGCGCCGGAGAGGCTAGAGGTGAGGTATTCGGAGGCGGCGCCTCCGTGCCTCTGGCCGGTCGACGAGGAGGGGGGAAGCCCCTCAGTCATCGAGGTCCCCCCGGAGCAGGAGGCTCCGAGGGCCCTCCGGCCCGGGGCGGGGAAAGGCCCGATGATCCCCCCCCGGGCGGAGAACCCTGCCCGATCTTCGTCTTCGTCTTCGGAGGAAACTTCGTCGACAAAGACGCCGGCGACGCCGGCCGTGCTCCCGGATTCCAAGGTCTGGGGGCCCTCTCCCGGCCGCGATAGGAGGGCCGGGCAAGATACCTCCCTACTTCCCGCGGGGGAGGTGGCCCGCTACGCGGAGGGCCTGCACAACCGGAAGGTGCAGGCCTTCGTAGCAGGAGGAACGCTCCACGAGCGTTTTGAGGGGCTCGAGTCCCTCGGAGCCCAGGTAACCCGAGCTCTCAACACCTTGGCTTTTTTCCTGCACTTGAGAATTTTCTAACTCTTTATGTATTTTGTAGGTAGCGACTGTTACCTGGGGCCTTGAGCAGCGGCTCACCCGGCTGCTCAAGGAGGCGGAGAGCCGGGCCGCGGCCTGCGTGGAGCAGTGGGAGGCAGCCCTCCGGGAGCGGGACGAAGCTCTTGATGAGCTGTCCTGGGCCCGGGCGCAGGTGCACCTTTCGGAGGGCGCCTACATCCGCCTCCGGGAGCTCGAGAGCTCCAGCGTCCGGGCGCTGTCGGACGTGGGACGCTCCGTCCGCTCAACCTTGGAAAGCCTTGGCGTTAGCCTGGGCTCCGGGAGCGGCCCCGTGGTACCCCCGGCGACCCTCGCGGAGGCTGCGGACGTCCGAGCACGGGGCCGGGCGATCCCCGTCATCGCGGCCGCCGCGGGGCTCGTTGACTACCGTGGGGTCGGCGCCCGGGCGATCGGGGGGCGCATCCCCCGAAGCTTCCCGGAGGCCTTCGAGCCGACACGCCGGGAGGTGGAGCTGCTGGCGGAGGGGTTCTACGACCGGATCATCCGGACGAGGTTCCCGACACCGGCACCTCCGGCCGCGGATGCCCCTGCTCCGGCCACGGGGGAAGCTCCCCGGGGGGAGGACCCCAAAGCTAAAGTATGAGCCTCCCCCGGGTCTTTAGCTAGGACCTCTTTTTATTTTGTTAGACATTTTGATTCCGGTAGCTTCTTAGGAGAAGCCCCGGGCACTTGTACAAAAACATTTTGCAATGAAATATATTTGAAATTTTTCTAAGTCTTTGCAATGAAATGTTACCAGGGTTCCCGGGGGGTTACTCCCGGGCAACGGTCCGGGAGAGGCTCTCCGGGGGACGCCCAAGCGGCTTTGATTTTGTTGAGCCTTGTCTCCGGGGAGCGCGACGGGGGTACTACCCGGGGGCCTGTCCGGTTGAGGTGGCGCCCGGAGTGGCACTTGGATAATTTTGACAACAGCCGTGCTGAATTAACTCCCCCGCGCCCGAAGGCCCAGATGATACCTCCCCTCCGGATACTTCCGCCGGCTGGGTACGAGTTTTGGCCCGAAGACGTACTTCGGGATTCTCAGCGTCGCGTCCGGGCACTGTACCGGGACCTGGCCCGGGAGCTGAGGGAGCGCCTCCGGGAGCTTTAGGCGTAGGGGCCTTAGGCTCGTAGAAAATTCCCCGGGTTAGGACCCGGGTTGTATCATTTCTGAAACCCACCGGAGGGGGATGATGTCCTCCGGGTTTGTTGATCAATAAAGCGCATTGTTTTTTTTTATTGCCTCTTTATTTTCTTCTTCTTGGATGGTCTGGACGACTCATCTTAACAAGGATGAGCTAAGTTTCTTCGTGGGTGACCCGGGGGCCCCCTGTCCCCCCCCCCCCCCCGCCCACAGCGGGCGGGAGGAGGCCTCCGCGTGCTGTGGGGGTAACAGGGTCCCCGGGGGGAGCATAACCTGTAGAAATACTTTCTAAGTCAGAAAATTGTAAAAACAGGATTTCCGAGGGAGGGACCTTCCGGGGTGCCCGGGGGCACCGGGAGAGGTTCATCCGGCCGCCGAGAGAGCGGGGAACCGAGAACAAGGCGCAGAAGGGGCTCATGAAAAGCCAATAAGACCTCTGGAGGGGAGCTTCCCGGGAGACTTCGTCCGGTCGCCGTGAGAACGGGGAACCGGGAATAATGTTTTCGGGGGAAAATATATCTGAGAAACCCATATCTTCGTAAAGCAATTGTCCGGTCGCCGTGAGAACGGGGAGCCGGGAATATCGTCTTCGAGAGATAATCATCCGGTCGCCGTGAGAACGGGGAGCCGGGAATAACGTCGACTCCCGGAGGAGGAAGATAGAGCCAATCAAGCCGCAAGGGGCTGATCTTCCGGTCGCCGTGAGAACGGGGAGCCGGGAATATCGTCGACTCCCGGAGGAGGAAGATAGATCCAATCAAGCCGCAAGGGGCTGATCTTCCGGTCGCCGTGAGAACGGGGAGCCGGGAATAACGTCGACTCTCGGAGGAGGAAGAAAATCCAGAAAGCCATTAGACGTCCCGCTGAGGAGAGCGTCTACTCCCGGACGAGGAAGTGCCCGAAGACGGGTCTTGAGTGTTTGGGTAGGGGGCTAATCTCCCAAAGTGACTCGTTACCGCGGCCGCTGGGGACCGGGTTGCCGCTTACACCCTCAGTCCACGAGGGCTGTTCGTAAGCCGCCCTTCAGGAGGGACTTGCTGGGGCAGGGCCCACTTCCTCACGGAGAGGGCATCCTCGCGGGGAGGGCTTCCTCACGGGGAGGGCATCTTCACGGGGAAGGCATCCTCGCGGGGAGGGCGTCCTCGCGGGGAGGGCATCACCACTAGGGGCGGTAAACAAGAACAACCTGCAGTGAGACAGTTGAAGAACAAAGGCTATGCATTGATTAACAAAATATACAAAGCCCCCCCTGCGAAACCGCGAAGGGGGGGGGGGAAAGGGGAGCTACAGTGTCCTCCTCCCCCTCCGGCGTGATCACTCCGGGGGAGGGGACAGGCCCGTAAGGCTAGACGTAGAACTTGCGAAGTAAACGCAAGTTCCAGGTGTGCTTCAGCTCCTGCTCTTGAAGGTTGGAGAGCTTGTAGGCCCCCGAGCCTAGGACAGCGGAGATCCTGTAGGGGCCCTCCCACTTGGGGGAGAGCTTACCCTGGGCTTGGGGGTCTGTGATGCGCTTGAGGACAAGGTCCCCAAGGCGGAAAGCTCTCTCGCGCACGCGCTGGTTGTATGCGCGCGACATCTCGCGCTCGTAGATGGCGTGGCGGAGGAGCGTTCGGTCGCGTTCCTCCTCCACGAGGTCGATTTCCAGCCGCCGGTTGTCTTCGTTGGCCCGGTAGGCTGCGGTCGTGGCTCCGTTCAGGAGCTCGACCCGCAGCGACCGGAAGCCGATCTCCGAGGGGAGGACTGCCTCCGCCCCGTAGACTAGGGAGAAGGGAGCACGCCCTGTGGCCCGGGACGGGATCGTGCGCATCGAGCAGAGGATGCTAGGGAGCTCCTCTGCCCACGCGCCCCGCTTGGAAGCGGTTTGTTCGAGTCTCCGGCGTAACCCCTGTAGGATTACGCCATTGACCCTCTCGACGGCCCCGTTGCTTTGGGGATGGGCCACTGAGGCGAAGTGGATGACGACCCCCAGGCCTTCGCAGAATTCCCAGAAATAAGCCGAGTTGAATTGGGTCCCGTTGTCCACGGTGATTTCCCGGGGGACACCAAAACGACAAACGACGTTTTTCCAGAAAAACCGCTGAACAGCCCGGGAGGTTATGCTAGCCAAGGGCTCCGCCTCAACCCACTTTGTAAAGTAGTCGACCGCGACTACCGCATACTTGTATCCTCTGGGCGCTGGGGGGAAGGGCCCTAAGAGGTCCATCCCCCAGCGCACGAAGGGCCAAGTGATGGGGATAGTCCGTAGCGCCACAGGGGGGAGATTCGAGCCCTTGGCCATCTTTTGGCATGCTTCGCACGCGGAGACAAGGTCTCGCGCGTCGCTCATGACTGTAGGCCAGTAGAAGCCCTGCCGAAGGGCCTTGGCTGCGATGGCACGCGGAGCTAGGTGAGAACCACAGCTCCCCGCGTGAATGTCTTCCAGGAGTTGAAGTCCCTTCGACCGGGGGAGGCAGCGCAGGAGGGCTGAAGCCCCCCGCTTGTAGAGCCTTCCCTCCAGCAGGAGGCGCTTAACCTCGGTCTCGTCGGGAAGGTCCCCCTCCCCCTTGATGAAGGAGATGAGGGGATCCATCCATGACGACGGCCGGACGATCTCGGTGACCTTCGGGACCAGAGGCTCGGGGCCTGCGTCCGGGGAGGCCACCGAGGGCTTCGTGATTGTTTCCAAGAAGGCCCCCTTGGGGAGCGTTTCCCGGGCGCTTGCCGCCCGGGCCAAAGCATCAGCCCGGTCATTCTCCCTTCGCGGGATATGCCGGGCCTCAAGGCCGTCGAAGTGTTTCTCCATCTTTCGTACTTCCTGCAAGTAAAGACTTAAATTTGCGTCATGGCACAGGTAAGACTTGTTCATTTGGCAGACAACGAGCTGAGAGTCTCCCTTTACTAGGAGGCGCAGGATCCCCAGGGAGCGCGCGAGGCGCATCCCGAGGAGCAGAGCCTCGTATTCGACGACGTTGTTGGTTGCGGGGAACTCGAGCCGCACGGCGTACTCGAGCTCCTTCCCCTCGGGGCTCCGGAGGACTACCCCCGCGCCAGCCCCGGCGAGACACAGCGACCCATCAAACAGCAGGGTCCAATGGTCACTGCGTCGGGGCGGCACAGGGAGATCTTCGTCCCCGGACCCAGAGGCGGGAGTCCATTCTGCGACGAAGTCGGCGAGGACCTGCGACTTGATTGCGGAGCGGCCGGTAAGGGACAGGGAGAAGGGGGCAAGCTCGGCCCCCCACTTCCCAATCCGGCCGGTGGCTTCTTTATTTCGTAGTACCTCCCCCAGGGGGAGGGACGACGGAACGGTGATGGGGTGCCCCAGGAAGTAGTGCCGGAGCTTCCGGGACGCCATGAGGAGAGCGTAGCAAATCTTCTCCATCTCCGTGTACCGAGTCTTGGCCCCTTGGAGGGCTTCACTGACGTAGTACACGGGACGTTGCTGCCCCCCTTGCTCCTTCACCAAAACCGCGCTGACGGCGACGGGGGTCGCGGCTAGGTAGAGGAGCAAGGGCTCTTCCGGAGACGGACTCACGAGCATTGGGGGGCTCGAGAGGTACTTCTTGAGGTCGTTGAAGGCTTCCTGGGCCTCGGGGGTCCAGCGGAACCCCTCAAGCCCTCGGAGGATCTTGAAGAACTGGAGGCCCCGCTCCCCCGAACGGGAGACGAAGCGGCTGAGCGCGGCCAGGCGACCGGAGAGCCGCTGGACATCTTTGACGGAGCGCGGCGGGGGCATGTCTAGAAAGGCCCGGATCTTCTCGGGGTTTGCCTCAATGCCCCGCTGGGACACGAGGAAACCCAGGAGCTTCCCCCCGCGCACCCCGAAGGCGCACTTCTCCGGGTTGAGCTTGAGCCCGAACGCGCGGAGGTTGCGGAAGGTCTCTGCGAGGTCGTCGATGTGGGAGGCTGCACGGGGGCCCTTGACGACCGCGTCGTCTACGTAGAATTCGACGTTGCGGCCGACTTGATCTTTGAAGACCAGCGTCATCAGGCGCTGGAAGGTGGCTCCCGCATTCTTGAGCCCGAAGGGCATATGGCGGTAGCAGAAGGTTCCGAGGGGAGTTATAAAACTCGTCTTTTCCTCGTCCCCCTCCGCCATCCGGACTTGATGGTATCCCGAGTAGGCGTCTAGGAAGCTCATCAGCTCGCACCCCGCGGTGGAGTCAACGAGCTGGTCGATCCGCGGGAGCGGGAAGTTGTCTTTGGGGCAAGCGCGGTTAAGGTCGGTGAAGTCCACGCACATGCGCCATTTGCCACTTGATTTCTTGACGAGGACGGGGTTTGCGAGCCACTCAGGGTGCAAGACTTCCCGGATGAACCCCGCCTCTTGGAGCCGGGCTATCTCCGTTTTGATAGCTTCTTGACGTTCGAGGGAGAGCTTCCTCAACTTCTGCTTGACAGGGGGGTGACCGGGGGTTACCGCGAGCTTGTGTTCAATAACCTCCCGGGCGACGCCCCGCATGTCCGAAGGCTTCCACGCAAAAACATCAGAGTTTTCGCGCAGAAAGGCTGCGAGTTGCGCTGCATGGTCTTGGGGGAGCTCTGCCCCGATTTGGACAGTTTGGTCCCTGCTGCCCGGGGACAGCGGGACCTTCCGGAGGCCCCCTTCCGGACGCGGTTTGAGGAGGGGCCTCCCAGGGGATGGCGCAGCGACGTCTACGTCCGGGGGAGGGGAGCCTCCCCCCCGGGTGCCTTGATCAGGTTGACGCTTCCTATTGTGGCAGCAGCTCGCTCGTATAGAGCACGGGCCATGTCTTGATCCCCCCGGACGTTGATCACGCCATGCGGCCCGGGGATCTTCATGCACAGGTAGTTTTGGTGGGTGGCAGCCCCCAGCTGATTGATCGTAGTCCTCCCCATAATCACATTGTAGGAGGAGGGGAGGTCCACTACGTCGAAGCGGACTAGCTCGGTCCAGTAGTTCTCCGGGGTGCCGAAGGTGATCGGGAGATCTACCTTGCCCACGGGGTGGATCGCCTTCCCCGGGACAAACCCTTGCAGAGGCCCTGCCGCTGGTTGCAGGAGCTTCTCATCCACCTGCATTTCCTTGAAGGTTTTGAGGAACAGGACGTCGGCGGAGCTTCCGCCGTCCACGAGGATGCGGGCCAAGTGGCAGTTGTAGATTGTCGCGGAGACAATGAGCGCGTCGTCGTGGGGGAAGCGAACCCCTCGCGTGTCTTCCGCCGTAAAGGTGAGGGGGACGTCCGACCACTTGGGCGGCACGGACGCGTGTAGCACCCCCACTACCTTAACTTCTCGCGCGTACTCCTTGCGCTGGCGCTTGGAATCCCGCCCGGAGGCGGACCCCCCTACGATGACGTTGATGCGGCGCTGAGAAGTTTGAAAGGGGAGAGCGTCTGAAGGCTCCCCCTCCTGCACCTGCTGCCCCCCCGCGGGAGCGGGAAGGGCCGGAACAGCTGGCCGAGGGGGCAAGGAGGCCGGAGTCCCCCCCCCTACCCGCGCTGGTCGAGGAACGCCGCGAAGTGCTGCAGCAGCTGGTGGCAATCTCGGGTGGCGTGGGTACTGGACCCGTGGAAGCTGCACCACGGTCCTTCCCGGCTTCTCCCCGCGGGGCCTTCGCGGCCGCGCGAAGACTGTCCTCCCCCATGGCCTCTCGGCTTGGGAAAGGGGCGGTTGCCCTTCGGGGGGTCGCGTTAGCCACCTCCGCCCTCGAGGACAAAAGTGTCCTGAGGCCGTGGTTCGCTACGGCCCCCCTGCCTGGGGCGCCTAGGGGGATCCCGGGCCCCCCGCTCGGCGGGGGCAGGAGCCCCCTGGGTCTTGTTCCAGATGTCGTCTTCCTCCGCGCGAGCGTACTTTTCGAGTACGTTAAAGAGCTCGTCGGCGGAAGAGGGGCAGCTTCGAGAGAGTCTTCGGTGGAGTTCCCCCGGGAGGATCCCGCTTTTGCAGGCTTCGATCACTGTGGAGTCTGGGACGTGGGCCACTTTGCTTTTTACTTGGGCAAAGCGCTTGAAGAAGCTTCTGATGGTCTCCCCGGTCCTCTGGCGCACTGTGTATAGCTGTGAAGAATCCAGGGGACGTACGTAATTTCCCTTAAAGTTGGCGCAGAACTCCCGCTTCAGCTGCGAGAAAGACTTGATGGAGCCCGCCTTCAGATTGTAAAACCAGGAGCGGGCAATGCCGGTGAGGTAGAGGGGGAAGACGTTGCATTGGACACTCTCGTCCCCCCCCGCCGCGGAGATGGCTGTGGAGTAGATCTGCACGAACTCGTAAGGGTCCGCTTCGCCATTATAATGTTCGATGTGCGGGGGACGGTAGGGCCGCGGCCATCGGATGCTGCGGAGTCTTCGACATAGAGGCTGGTTCGCCCCCTGCACTTCCCGGGGGGAGCCCCAGTCACTGTCTTCTTTAACGGGGGACGCCCCCTCGTTATCGGAGTCAGGTAGCGGCCCAAGAGGGCCGCCAGAGTGGTGGTGGCGACGTTTCTCTTCCGGGCCGGGACTGATTTCCCGGACGTCCGGGCTTCCCTCCGGGGAGGATGGTTCTTCGGCGGGTCTCTTCCCCCGACCGGTGCGAGAGCGAGGCTCCCTGCGACAACGACCGGGGGGAAGCTCTTCCCCGCGGCTGGGAGAATGCATTCGCTCGACCTCCCCCCGGGAGAAGCGGACCTGCTTCGCCGGGGGAGGGAGCTCCTGCACTGTAGCAGCCGGCCCGGAAGCTACCGGGGCCTGCTGGGGGGAGCCCCCTGCGACGGCCCCCGGGACCGGAAAGGGGGGAGCCCCTGCACCATCCGGAACCGGGGAGGGGGCGCCCGGGGCGGTGTTTGGATCCGAAGAGGGGGCCCCTGCGGCAACGACCGGGACCGGAAAGGGGGAAGCCCCTGCGACATCCGGAACCAGTGGGGGGTGAGCCCCCTCGGTGACGTCCGGGGTTGGGGAGCCAATGCGGGGGGAAACTCGCTGAGGCACGGGAGCCTGTCCCGGTGCGGTAAACGCAACGCGAGGGGCGGGACTGGCTCCCGGCGTAGGAATAACCCCCGGCATGAAATGACCCCCCAGCCCCGGAGGCGGGCAGGGGACGGGGTACCCCCCTGGTGCCACGAAGGGCCCGGGCATGAAATAGCCTCCCGGCACCGGGACAGGCCCAGGTGCCGAGAAGTGTCCGGAAGTATATCCCGCGGGGGGAGGGAACCCCCCGGCGAGATCATACGGGGTGGACAGCCCCCCGGAGACCGGAGGGGCCGCCGGGTATCCCATAAACGGGGGCATGATCCCCGGATACGGGAGCGACGGAAATGTGGGGGCCGAGGGCTGCGCCAACACACTAAGGAGCTCGTCCATAGAGCGCTGGGCGCGGAGCTGGCCCTCCACGAGAGCTTCGAGCAGGGCGTCCCGGGGAGCCGGGGGAGCCGTCGGGGGGACGCTTGTCCCGGCCGAGGTCCCCGCGGTCACCGGGAACGACCTGGAGGTGGAAACACCCAAGTTAAGAGGAAAGGAGGGAGGCGGTACCTGGGCCAGGTCGCCTCCGGAAGGGGCCGCCGGGACAGCAGTGTCCCGGGCGGACGGCGCCGGGTCCCCGAGACCCGGGTCACCGGGAAGGGTGCGAGCCCTTGTTCTTGGAGGAGCCATGGCGATTCGTCACGGGTCCCCACGGTCGGCGCCAACTGTCGTGGTATTAAGAATACCCCGGCAGGTTTTGAAGACGATCCTAGCGGAGATTACGCAGCGCGGGTTGACCGGGTGACCGGTCCTCCCCCGCCGGACAAACACAAGAATTGACACATGGATTTATACAGGTTCGGGTCCCGGTGGGGGCCCTAGTCCTGTCGACGCGCTCCCGACCAGAGTCGGCTGGGGAGGCTCTCTCCGGGGGAGAGGCTTCCGGAGCACGTCTGTGAGATTAGCTATTTCTAATAGTAATGAACTGATCCTTTACAACAGAGGGGTACAAGGGCTATTTATAGCCCCAAAAAGAAGCAAAAAACCTAAACTACCCCGGAAGCCACCGTTGGATTGAAGGGTAGGACCGTCCTTCTCCCGGTCAAACGTCTTGGATGCTTGACAGGTGGTCGCCGATTCCTGAGGCGTCCCTCGCGTGACCTGCACGTGATAAACAAACAGGGGTTTTACCTTTTAGGAGGGCGATGACGTCCGGGACCCCTTCCGTAGAGCAGGGTCCCGGGGACCCAAAAGGCGGCGCCCGGGGCAGGCATCGGAGGCCACTGTCCCCGGGCCAAATGGCGGCGCCCGGGATATGCCCGGGGGGCACGGTCCCGGGGGCCAAATGGCGGCGCCCGGGACATGCCCGGGGGGCACGGTCCCGGGGGCCAAACTGCGGCGCCCGGGACATGCCCGGGGGGCACGGTCCCGGGGGCCAAATGGCGGCGCCCGGAACATGCCCCGGAGGCACGGTCCCGGGGGCCAAACGGCGGCGCCCGGGACATGCCCGGGGGGCACGGTCCCGGGGGCCAAATGGCGGCGCCCGGAACATGCCCCGGAGGCACGGTCCCGGGGGCCTAAAAGGCGGCGCCCGGGGCAGGCACCGGAGGCCACTGTCCCCGGGCAAATGGCGGCGCCCGGGACATGCCCGGGGGGCACGGTCCCGGGGGCCAAATGGCGCCGCCCGGGATATGCCCGGGGGGCACGGTCCCGGGGGCCCAAGGGCGGCGCCCGGGATATGCCCGGGGGGCACGGTCCCGGGGGCCAAATGGCGGCGCCCGGAACATGCCCCGGAGGCACGGTCCCGGGGGCCTAAAAGGCGGCGCCCGGGGCAGGCACCGGAGGCCACTGTCCCCGGGCAATCATGAACCTACCTGGACTTGACCGCGTGGAGATTTCCCCCAACAAAGCCTTCCTTGCATGGCACCACAGCCCCCACGGTTCGCGTCCGCCCTGGATGCTCCTTGTTCCCTAGAGCCCGGGTAAGGATGTCGTTCTCCCTATGGGGAGTGAACAATCCCTCGGTCGCCTCCTTCGAGCAAGAGATCTGTTACATTGAAAGCTCTCCATTGTGAGGAAGAAATATATACAAACTTGTGCGCACACTAGTGATCATAGTTAGCCAACTTACGAGTCGCTGCACGACCTCGACGTCCCTGGGGTTTGGGAACACCACAGTCCCCGTGGCCGACATGGTCCCTCTGGCCAGCCACCAGCGCTTGCATCACTGATCGCGGATCTCAGAGAGTGGTAGGTCAGGGGAGTCGACGAAATTCGACGCCTCATCTTCACCCTTCTTCCACTGCTCCTCCTTCCCCGCATAGCCGCGAGAGCCGAGCCGGTGTGGGTGGTCGTTCCTCCTCTGGATTGCCTTGTTCTTCTCGCTGAGGGCCTTCGTACCAGAAACAAGAAAATTAATGCACCGCTGCTTACTGCATACAATGGTGTAACCAAGCAAAGGAACCATACATACCTTGAACTCAGGAGTCCCCTTCTGTTGGGCGAATTGCTCCCATACCTCCTCCGTTATGAAGGGGTACTTCTCGCATGGAGATTCACCTTTAGCGAGGAAGGTACTGACGAGGACGCTCTTGAAGGTTTTCCACGTGTTGTTCATGTCCTTCAAGCAAGCTATCTTGGGACCATCGTCGGGGATGTTCCACTTGGCCTGTTTCAAATGGTGCATATAAGTAGGACTTACCTAATCTCTAGGATAAACCAAGGGAATGTGATTAATTACTCAAGAGTTCAGTGATTTTGATTAATTTTACCTTCACTTCCACCCACAGCCTATCCCTCTCGTCGGCCTTGACGTCCTTCCAGCTCTAGACGGTGATCTTCACCCTTTCCTTCACCAACAAGCCAACATAGGCAGCATAGTGGCCAGCGTTCTTCCCGATCGGTCTCCCGAACTGGTTGAACTCACATGAAAGATCCGCGCGTTTGGCCAAACGACCCAACATCATCGGGCCTCGCGCCTTCCTCTTGCGCTGGGACGAGGCAGCGCCATCTACGTTCGCCCTCGCCGAATCACTACTATCAGCCAAGGAAGATGCCGACATGGCTTTACCTAAAATTCCAT
Organism: Pharus latifolius; assembly: GCA_019359835.1. Lineage (NCBI taxonomy): Eukaryota > Viridiplantae > Streptophyta > Magnoliopsida > Poales > Poaceae > Pharus > Pharus latifolius. Next base: position 48,411,425 of record CM033330.1, on the reverse strand, counting down.
GAACAAACCATCAATTGATATGAAGAAAGGTACATGACAAAGTTCATAACTAAAATTGTTGTGCCCTACGCTAGTCTCTCTGCATGAACATAAAGTCTGTTGAAATTTAAATGAACCAAAATTTTAGATGAGCATTAGAAAATGGGAAGTAATTAACAGAAAATTCAGATTAGCAGTGCAAACTAAGACATACTCTATTTCCTATCGGTTTTGAAAGGAAAACCAATAGCACTAAGGTTTGTATTCAGGAAAATTTAAAAGATTAGCAGTGCAAACTATGCTAATCTCTCTGCAGGAAAATAAAGTCTGTTAAAATTTAAATGAACCTAAATTTCAGATGAACATTAGAAAATGGGAAGTAATTCACAGAAAATTCAAATTAGCAGTGCAAACTATGATATACTCTATTTCCTATCGGTTTTCCAAGTCAAACCGATAGTAATCAAGTTTGTATTCAGTAAAATCTATAAGATTAGCAGTGCAAACTATACTAGTCTCTCAGCAGGAACATAAAGTATGTTAAAATGTAAATGAACCAAAATTTCAGATGAAAATTAGAAAATGGGAAATAATTAACAGAAAATTCAGTTTAAGGTATTTACTATCGGTTCTAAATAAGAAACCGATAGTGGACTACACTGTACGACAAATTGCTAGTGGTTTTCATCAATTCTGTCATTCTCATAGCTATCAAGTTTGTAGTTCATGAATTTTACTCTAGGTTTATATTTGTAATCCATTGAACGGGATATGAACCATTGCATACAAACTTAAGCAATATACGCGCGCGATTTGGTCAAGAACATTTACAGTTGATCGTGGAGTGGCCGGAGGTGGTGGCGCAATGCAGTGCCGGAGGCGGTGGAGAACCAGATTCTGATCGGCAATGGTGGCGCAGAGGAGCGAAGAAGCGATCGTCAGGGAATCTAGGGTTTTCCGCACAAGTATTTGGAAATTGGAATGTGATCAGTTGTACTAGAGGGAAAATCGTGCAAGGTTATAACCTAATGTATGAATATTTACTATCGGTTCATAACCACCAAACCGATAGTACAAACATGTAAGTTAGGGTTTTCCGTATGGGCACTTTTCACTATCGGTTTTATTACACCAAACCGATAGTAAACTAAGAACAGGGGCTCATAACACAGTACAAATCACTATCGGTTATAAACAATAAACCGATAGTAAAAACATGTAAGTTAGGGTTTTCAGTGTTGGCACTGTTCACTATCGGTTTTATTATACCAAACCGATAGTAAACTAAGAACAGGGGCTCGTAACACAGTATAAATCACTATCGGTTATGAACTATAAACCGATAGTATGGTGTAATTTCATATCGGTTTCACAGTTAAAACCGATAGTAAAATATAATGTTATTGACCCTAAAGGATTTCCCTTAGAAGAATTACAGATGATCTCAGTACATCATTTTGCATTGTATTTTACTATCGGTTTTATGAAAATAAACCGACAGTATATGTTAATTTCATATCGGTTTGGAAGTTGAAACCGATAGTAGAATACTGTTAAATTGATCTAAAGGTATTTCCTGAGAACAATTACAGATGGGTTTCAGTACATCATTTTGCACTTGTAAAGACACCTGAAACCCCATGCAAATGACTTCCAATAATTTTGAAATAAATTAACAGTAAAGACCAATCATGGAATGAAAATTTGCAGTTTTCATATTGATTTGTGAAAAGAATGAATTATTGCTCAAATCAAGTATATACTCCAATTGAAATGAAAATTTGTATAAATGATTCTCAATGCATCACGTATGTTTTCCCAAATAATTTTTGAAAAATGATTTGAAGAATTCTTCGATTAAAGATCCAAGTAATATACGTCACTTACATATTGCAAATTAGTCAAGAATGGTTGTCCACCCATAATTCTTCTTCGTGGTTGTCTCGCAGGTAACTTGTTTCGTCAATATCTTCGGGAGGGACAGATTGAAGGATTCCATCTGAAAATGGAGGTAGTTCGTCGAACTGATCGTACTCTTCTTCATCCACAACGTCTTCGACCCCAACAATACGTCTCTTACTGTGAAGGACAACGTGCAACTTTGGGTTGGCCGGGTCAACGATGTAGAACACCTGTGTGGCTTGCTCAGCAAGTATAACTGGATCATCTTTGTGTGCGACTCTACTGAGATCGACGAGAGTAAACCCATAATTGTCGACTTTAACACCTCGAGGGATTTCGACCCATTGGCATCGAAACAGAGGAATCTTAAGTAATACATAATCGAGCTTCCATATTTCCTCAATAACACCGTAATATGAGTCGAGTGCCCTTACTGCCCTGGCATCCTCCGAAATAGCAAGTAGTGTCACTCCACTACATTGCATAGTACTCTTCTCGTCCTGAGTTCTTGTGTAAAATGAATAGCCGTTGACGTCATACCCCTGCCAAGTCCCTACAAGAAATCTAGGCCCTCTGGCCAACCATGTAACATCTTCATCTACGTCGCCCTCAGAAGCTTGCAGGACTCTATTTTCGATCCACCCAGCAAACTTCCTATTATGTTCTCTGGTGACCGAAATCTCTGGCTTCGAGGGATTCTGTTTCCGTAACATTTCCTTGTGCTCGTGTATGTATGGCTCTATCCCCGTCATGTGTTGTAAGACCCAAAAATAGGCTTTTGCATACAGACCACTAGAGGGGACGACTGCTTTAAATCCAATCGTTCCAATGCCCTGAAGCCTGCCCTCATGCCGGGACGTAGGAACGCCAATTGGGTCAACCCCGGCCATATAGTTGGTGCAAAATTCGATCACCTCCTCGGCGGCATAACCTTCAATGATATTGCCCTCAGGCCGATGTCAATTCCTTACATATCCCTTCAAGATACCCATAAATCTGTCAAATGGATACATGTAGCGCAGGAACACGGGTCCACAAAACATAATTTCTCTGACAAGGTGAACAATTAGATGGACCATAACATCAAAAAAGGATAGAGGGAAATACATCTCCAGCTGACAAAGAGTGGTAGTCACATCGCGTTGCAAATCGTCCAGTCCATCCATATCAATTACCTGCAAGGACACAGTTGTAGAAAATATTCAGATCTAAAAAATCTGACAAGTTCCACGAATGGAGCTAATTAACTTGCTAGGAGTACACGCTTACGTACCTTGCCAGATATTGTGTTGAAGAAATAACATAGCTTTGTAATTGTCTCTCTGACTTTGACTGGGAGAATGCCTCTGATAGCAATGGGAAGCATTTGTGACATCAGTACATGAAAATCATGGGACTTCATACCAACCAGTTTCAAGTCTTTCATGGACACAAGTTTTTTCAAGTTCGCAGAATACCCGCATGGAACTTTGACACCATGTAGGCACTAACAGAGTTCTGTTTTTTCTCTTTTTAACAAAGTATAGAAGGCCGGGGGGAGGTATGCCCGCTTTCCCTTCTCCAACGGTGCAAGCTCAGTCCTTATGCCCATGTCGAGCATGTCATGGCGAACGTTGATGCCATCTTTCATCTTTCATGGAATGTTCAACAACAAACCAGTCAAACTGTCACAAACATTTTTCTCTACGTGCATGACATCAATGCAATGTCCAACTTGTAAGTGCTCCCAATATGGCAGATCCCAAAGAATCGATCTCTTCTTCCAAACATTTTTTCCTGGAGGTTTAGAACATTTACCGAACTCAACTTTGATGTCCTTCACGCGCAAGTAAAGCTCCTTACCAGTCACAAACACTGGGGCTGATCCTTTCTCAGGCTTCCCATTGAATGACTTCCTCTTCTTACGGTAGGCGTGATGCATCGGAAGGAATCTGCGGTGACCCATGTACACTGTTTTTCTGCAGTTCGATAACCACATGCTTTCAGTTTCATCCAGGCAAATAGGACAAGCCTTGCCTCCTTTCGTACTATACCGACAAATTTCCATAGGCCGGGAAATCATTTATGGTGCAAAATATCATGGCCCGCAACATGAAATTCTCTCGCTTATGTGCATCCCACACCCGCACCCCTTCGCTCCACAATTTATGTAAGTCCTCGACTAACGGTGATAGAAACACATCAATATCATTCCCGAGTTGTCTGGGTCCTGAAATTAGTAACGACATCATGATGTACTTGCGCTTCATACATAACCAAGGAGGAAGATTGTAGATGCATAAAAGAACAGGCCAAGTGCTATGTCGACTGCTCATATTTCCGTGTGGATTCATACCATCCGTACTCAGCCCAAACCTTATATTCCTCACTTCGCCGCCAAACTCACCGAATGTTCTGTTAATGTTTCTCCATTGAATGGAATCAGCTGGATGTCTTAGTTTTCCGTCTTGTTTCCGACCTTCAACATGCCAACGCAAGTACTTCGCATCTTTCGGATTTGCAAACAGCCATTTCAATCTGGGAATCACAGGCAAATACCACACAGTTTTGGCCGGAGGCCCTTTCTTTACCTCATCACATCCATTGTGATAAATTCTATCCCCATGCTTATACCGCAATGCACCGCATTTTGGACAAACATGCAAATCCTCGTACTCGTTACCGTACAGAACACAATCATTTGGGCATGCATGTATTCTTTCAATTTCCATTCCCAACGGACACAATAGTTTTTTGGCTTGGTAAACCGATCTTGGCAACTCATTTCCCTCTGGAAGCATGTCCGCTAATAGATCCAATAGCACCGTGAAACTCTTATCGCTCCAACCGTTGCTTGCCTTCAAGTTATATAATCTCAACACAGAAGACAACTTTGTAAATTTTGCACATCCGGGGAACAAAGGCTTCTCAGAATCAACAATTAATTTCTCAAATTTAGCTAAATTGTTTTCGCTGTAGTCTTCTTCTACATCACGTAACATTTCATCTAAATTGTCGCCATCTACATGGACTTCCGAATGAACATTACCAATGTTCTGATCATGATCATCATTACTGCAATCCACTTCCGGGTGCTGCTGAGTGGTAGCGGTGCTCGTTTCCTCAAGATCTTCACCATGCCATATCCAACGGGTATAGCGTGCGTTAAAACCACGACGAATCAAATGACTCCTAATCTGATCAGAGTTGCCGAACCTTTTTAAGTTCATACAATCTATACAAGGACAATGCATATCTTTCTCTCCCTTCTTCGCCTTTTCTTGCTCAGCAAATTTAATAAACCCATTCACACCCTCCGAATACTCAACAGTAGTACGTTTTATTCCATACATCCAATATTCTCGGTCCATCTACAATTATTTCACAAAATTGACAAATTCAAATAAATAATTAATGACTCAGGGCATGCATATATGCATGAAACATAATTAGCTAGGTCATATGTGTGTACATGAGCTGCTTAATTACATTAAATGGATTTGTATAAATGAAACCCTAATTAACTTGATGCATGCATTAATTGGAAGAGCCAGCTAGCTAGCTGCTTAAATTCAGCAAGCTATAGCTAGCTAGCCAACCTAGCCTTCTAGCTAGTTTGGAGATACATGTCTCTAGTTTACTGAATTGCAAGTAGAGAGAGAGAGGGAGAGTGCATGTGAAAGAGTGATCGAGAGAGAGAGAGAGGTGATGAGAAGATGACAATACCGAGGGGGATGGAAATATGATCAACCTCTCAGCTAGCTTCTCCAGATCACTCTAGCTTGGAGTCGTGCGCTGCTGAAATGATTCCAACATGTAGAGCGCAGAGCAGGGGTCGACCTAATTAAGTTGTCCAATTTTACTATCGGTTCAAAAAAACAAACCGATAGTAAAATAAGGTCCCCACTGTCATAACCATTAGTGTATATGAAGTCATTTTACTATCGGTTTGTTTTATATAACCGATAGTACTATTTCATATATTGTATCGGTTAGTACAGTAATAACCGATAGTAAAAAGTCAGTAATTTCACTATCAGTTACGCGAGAAAAACCGATAGTACTATGTAATATATTATATCGATTGGTACAGTAAGAACCGATAGTATAAAGTGAGTAATTTTACTATCTGTTATGAACGAAAAACCGATAGTACTGTTTTAATATATTATATCGGTTGGTACAGTAATAACCGATAGTATAAAGTTTGCAATTTTACTTTCAGTTAAAAGTGGAAAACCGATAGTACTATTTAATATATTATATCGGTTTGTACAGTAATGACCGATAGTAAAAAGTATTTGCATTTCACTAACGTTGGACTAGTGTGTAACCGATAGTAAATTGCCTCTTTTCTGCCACTGTCGTCCTATTCTATCGGATTTTTCCAGATTGCTTATAACCGTTAGAAAATATGGGTTAGTGGAATGCACTTCTGTAGTAGTGGGTGTTCCAGCATCTATGCAAAGCGTACGTCAGAGTGTATCCCAGTGTGGATCTCTTCCGGCGCTTCTACTACTCGGCGTGGTCGAAGAGCGCCAACGCCGCCGGATGTATCTACTTCCGGCTAAGGGAGAAGAAGGAGTATCCCTTCCCACCCCTGCGGGATTCGGTGCACGGGTGGCACCAGAAGTGGTTCTACTGCACCCCTCCATCTGAGAGCGGGTTGTGGTTCGAGAACTCGCGGCCAGAAAAGCCGAGCGAGTTGGACTCCCCCCGGCGATGAACTCTGAGTTCATGAAGCATGCCGAGGTAATTCTTCACCTAGTTCAACAGGGATTGACTGCTCGCGACGTCATCCGCGACTTTGTGAAGAACCGGGTGAGCCCCCTGCGTGAAAGGGCTCATTCGGCTTGGGAGATTAAGTCCATGGCAGACAATACCTTGGACTACAACGAAGGTACATGATATCGACACCGAGACCTCACACTTCTGTGATGTATTGTCTAATTTGCATTCTGGGAATAGTCCTGCCCTCCTCCGAGGTCGAGAGGCGGACAAATTATCTCCTCAGGGCCTACAACGCTGATGTAGAGGGCCCCAAGGGATCGCCTCGCCCCCAGAGCTTGGTTCACACCGGCGACGACCTCAAACAGGAGCGCCGAAAGGTATGTCATCCTCCATTTGACTCCTATTCGCAGGTCTTATGTATGCCCAGCGCTGACGAACTTGTCGGAACAAAACAGCTCTTGGGGAGATTCGCTGAGGCGACATTTCCGAGTGAGAACGTCGGTTCCCTGGGAAAGCCAACGATGAAAAATGTGAAGAAGATCTCCTCGAAGCACAGGACGAGGAATCTTGCCCCCAAGAAACCCAAGCAAGCCCTTGGGGAAGGGTCTTCACGGAGCGTTCCTCCTACCGCAAGTAATACTACGGTAATATATCGCATACCTCCCGTTCTTCCAGGTACAAACTGGAATCATTTCTTCGTCGTACAGGGCGAGAGGAGTGAGGAGGAGAAAGAAGATGATATCCCCCTGATCCGCCGGAGGAGAAAGACAGCGGACTCTTCGTCCGGCGACACTCCATCTCATCCAGCAGAAACAGAAGTAACTGCAGCGGACTCCGCAGCCACCGAAAGTCCCGTGGTCGCGGGTGAGATCCCTGCTCCCGAAGCCACCGAGGCTTCAGGGTCAGTTGTTTCTGCTTCCCTAACCGAAGGGGTGACCACGGTAAAAATTTCCTCATGGTTTTATCTTCTCAACATCCTCTGTACACGTGTTTATCAAATTAACACTTTTACAGGGCGAGGAGCTTCCCCGTGCAATTCCTGTGAGTCCCAAGGAGGAAAATCCTCCACTCTTGAGGACAGGAGAGGAGGTGTCCGGACCTGACCCCGCGAGAGTCGCGGATGGAGTGCCGGCTCCAGAGATCCAGGAGCCAACCAGGCCTTCGGACATAAATCTACCAACCAGACAGGTTGCACAGGTATGAGTTCTTACCACAAGTTTTTATCATCCCTTAAGAATGTACTTATAGGAAGACACATATAGGGGGAAAAAGGCCTGTTTATAAAGAGGAAGACCAGGACAGACAGTGACTGTCCCCTTTCTCAGGGAGAGCCTCCCTTGAAATCCCAAAGGCTGATGGGATTTCAAATAAGGTAAGAACCCTATTCTGGTTATACTAGATTGGATTGTGACGATCATCAACGTAATCGTCAGTTTCTCTTTTCTTGGCAGGCGAAAAGAGGTAGCACCGAGCCCTTCAGCCACCCCGGGGAGGGTTGAAGTTGCTACTGCTGCCGGAGCCTCCAGTGAGGAGCGCTCTATCCCTTGGGTCCAGGAAGGCGTTCGGACCGTGAGGGATGAATCAGGCGCGGAGACCGAGCCGCAGACCACAGAACCTACGACTGAGGGTCAGCAGACACATCCTCCTCCTGCTCCTGTCGAGGCCGCGACGGGTCCCCCAACCAGACCTCCCGCCATCCCGGAGGAAGTCTCATTCCGGGAGTATACAGAGGTATGATGAACTTCTCTTTTGGTACCTGAACTGTGCATAGGACACCTTTGAATTCTCTTTGTTTCACAGGAGTTATCCCGGATGACGGCCAGATCGATCGCTATGGTGGCGAGCATCGAGGCCATACAGAAAGAAAGAGACAGCTTGCGCAGGTAAGGATCAATATCCTCCAATTTGCATAGATGCGAATTTGTTATGACATCCATTTCTTCTGTCACAGGGAGGTTGCATCTCTGAAGAGGGAGCTGGCCGAGACCAAGCTCAAGTCGATCTCTTTTTCTTCGCAGCAGGAGGTCGAACTTAATAAGCTGCGGTCAGAACTCTCTGGTAAGTCGATTCCCGACTAGGAAGACTTGAATTCATAATTTGTGAGTAACACTCTTCTTATTGCAACGCAAGTAAGTCAAATAAAACGACTTGGTCAGGACAAGGCGGTCCTTCAGTGCTCCATTAGGTCCACCCAAAAGGCGAACAGGGAGCTAAGCCAATCCATCTTTGAAAAGCTAAAGATGGTGGCCCATCTCCTGAGGGCTGATGTGGTTGAGACCACAAAGGATGACCTCAGTTCGAGCGACTGGTCTTCACTAGTCATGGCCCAAGCGGAGTCACTTCTCGAGTATCTTCCTAAAGATACACGGCGACGGGAAGAGGTGATCAGAACCAGGGTTCGATCAGCAGCCTCCGCCATTCTCTGCCGGTTCCGTCTCCACCATGGCCCAGATACGGATCTGAATCCACTGCTGGGACCGGTAGAGATAGAGAGTGAAGAACAGCTGGAGGCGATCATGGAGGAGATCACCCCCCTTGTAGACAAGCTCCTGACCAAGCTTGGGATTGTATAGTCCCTACAACTGTATAGATATATAGAATGTAATGCATGTACAAATTGATTTTTGACAGAAAGTAAATATATTCTTGTTTGACAGAAAATAAATATATTCTTGTTTTTGTTGCTTCACATTATAAGCATATCCCCCTAGCCCCTGCCTGTGATTATAGATAATGAAGGCTTAGTATTATAAACACAGGAGAAGTACAAGTGTAATGACCAGGGGTGTGCGGTCGGACCAGCAATTATGATCAATGTAACGCCTAATCTTGTTGCAAACCGGCAGCCACTCAGGTGACCAAGGACTTACCAGAAAGCCCCGTATGCGTTGAGGAACGGCTTATTTAGGAGTGACTTATCTGGAAGTGGTCATGAGATCGGCTAGCGAATCCGACTAGAACGTTGAAGTGATCTAACCACTGGCAACCAGCCCCCAGGTCGAATTCATAACACATGGGCATAAAGGGAAATGTTCATCGTATGAAACCAAAAGAGTTTTTGTTTTATGAAAAAATGCTAATTGAACAGGAAAAGGGATTGAGTACTTACACGTAGAACTTGCGTAGTTGATCGATGTTCCACGTATTGGACAGAATCCGACTATCCTCCATGGCTAATCGCGCTAATCCTGGTCGCAGCACTGAGACAACAGTGTAAGGGCCTTCCCACTTCGGGGAGAATTTGTTGCGATTAGACTAGCCTTGAATTTTTTGGAAGACCAAGTCACCCACGTTAAGACTACGTGGTCGCACCCTTCTGTTATGTTACTTGCGCAAAGCTTGCAAGTATGCCGCGGACTTGATCAAAGCGCGATCACGTCTTTCTTCTAAGAGGATGAGATCCTGTGATCGCTGTTTGGCCTGATCAATTCGTTCGAATTGCTCTGTCCGAACAGATCCAATACTAACTTCCATAGGCAGCACAGCCTCGGCCCCATAGACCAGATGGAAGGGCGTCTCACCGGTGGCTCAACTAGAGGTAGTTCGCAGTGCCCATAGAACGGTGTAGAGCTCGTCTGCCCAAGCCCCCGAGCGAGTCTTAAGGCGATCAAAAACACATTTTTTGATGCCTTGCAGTATCTGCCCGTTGGCCCGTTCCACGACACCATTGCTCTGTGGATGTGCCACAGAGGCAAAGCACACCTTGGTCCCAATCTGATCGCAGTAGTCCAGAAAAAGACCACTGGCAAACTGAGAACCATTATCTGTGATGAGACGGTTTGGAACACCGAATCGAGCAACAATGTTCTTATGGAAGAACTTTTGTGCTGCTGATGTGGTAATATTTCGTACCTGTTCGGCCTCAATCCACTTTATAAACGTGTCAATGGCTACGAACAGAAACTTGTACCCATTGATCGCTTGTGGCATAGGACCAACTATATCCATCCCCCAGACCGCAAAAGGCCATGTGAGGGGATGGTTTGTAACGTGTAGGCAGGTTGATGAACCTGTCTCGCCTGGAACTGACACTGAGGACACATTTTGACCATATTCTTGGCATCATCGAGTGCCGAAGGCCAGTAAAATCCCTGTCGAAAAGCTTTTCCGACCAGTGTGCGATATGACGCGTGCGCACCGCATACACCATCATGTATTTCTTTCAAGAGGGATTTACCTTCCTCCTAAGATATGCAGCAGCATGAATACTCCTTGAGTACCCTTTCTATACAAAACTCCCTCTATGAGCTTGTACAGACGCGCCTTTCGAATCAACCGATCGCTTTCGGTTTCATCCTCGGGTAGGGTCCCATGTTCAAGATAGACTCTCAATGGATGAGTCCAATCATGTTCCTGAACGAGGTTGGTAACGCAGGCTATTACCGGATCATCCTCGACCGAAGTCATGATCGAAGGACGGTCCAAGTGTTCAATGAACACTCCTGCCGGAGCGGATGTGCGTGAGGACCCAATTTTGGATAATTGGTCTACGAGAATGTTGTCCTTTCACGGGATGTATTGGACTTCGAAATGACTGAAGTGTTTTTCCAATCTCCTCACTTCCCCCAGGTAATGAGCCATTGTCTCATCGGAGGTGCTGTACTCCTTGTTTACCTAGTTTACGACCAGCTGTGAGTCTCCCCTCAACACTAATCGACGGACTCCGAGGAATTTTGCTACCCGAAACCCTGCAAGAAGACCTTCATACTCTGCTGCGTTGTTGGTCACAACAAAGTGTAGTTGGATGACATACTTAAGCTGTTTGCCCTGAGGCGTAACTAAGACCACTCCAGCCCCCGAGTGTTGGAAACTATGGGAGCCGTCGAAGTACATTGTCCAATGATCGGGGCATTCCAATTCCTCGGACACCTACAAGGGTGGCTCAGGGTTGGTCCATTCGACAACAAAGTCGACCAAAACTTGAGACTTAACCGCTGTGCGGGGCATGAAATGGACATCAAAAGCACCTAGTTCGACCGCCCATTTGGCGATTCGACCAGATTTCTCTGGATTTCGGACAATATCCCCCAGAGGAAAGGAGGAGGGTACTGTGATCTTGTGAGCTTGGAAGTAATGTCGTAGCTTACGGGAAGCCATCAGTAGCGCGTAAAGTATCTTCTGGACCTTAGGGTAACGCTCCTTAGGACCATGAAGTACCTCGCTCACATAGTAGATGGGTCTGTGTATTCCTTCCCTATCCGCGACCAGGACAGCGCTGACGGCGTGTGGTGTGGCAGCCAGATAAAGAAGCAATGGTTCTCCTTTGTCGGGAGACACCAACACTGGCGGACTGGATAGATATGTCTTTACCTCCTGAAACGCTTTCTCGGCCTCATTGGACCATGTGAAATTGTGATGCTTCCGCAAGGCTTTGAAGAAAGGTAATCCCCTTTCACCTAGTCACGATATGAAACGACTTAAGGCCGCCATGCGACCAGCCAGGCGTTGAACATCTTTCATGGTCGAGGGCGACCTCATTTGTTCGATGGCCCTGATTTTCTCAGGATTGACCTCAATGCCTCTGGAACAAACAAGGAAACCAAGAAGTTTTCCTGAAGAAACCCCAAAAGAGCATTTCTCTGGATTCAACTTTATTCCAAAGCGATTCAAATTACAGAAGGTTTCAGCAAGATCGTCCAAATGAAACAATCTCTTGGTACTTTTTACAACCAAGTCGTCTACATATGCTTCGAGATTACGCCCTATCTGGGAAAGAAAGGTCTTTTGCATCAAGCGCTGGTACGGGGAACCTGCGTTCTTGAGACTGAACGGCATTCTGACGTAGCAGTAAGTGCCGAACGGGGTGATGAAAGCAGTCTTCTCTTCATCTTCTTCTGCCATGCTAATTTGAAGATATCCTGAGTAAGCGTCCAGGAAGCTCATCAGTTCGCAACCCGCGATTGAGTAGACCAGCTGGTCTATGCGGGGAAGGGGAAAGTCATCCTTCGGACAGGCACTGTTGAGGCTAGTGTAGTCGATGCACATGCGCCACTTGCCATTTGACTTGCGGACCATGACCGGATTGGCGAGCCATTCCGGGTGATCGACCTCGCGAACAAACCCTGCTTTTAGGAGTTTGTCCAACTCCTCTCGAATGGCTTCCTGTCGGTCAACAGCAAAACGCCTGAGCATTTGCTTTATTGGCCGCTGTCCAGGTCGAATTGCTAACCTGTGCTCGATTACTTCCCTTGGGACACTAGGCATGTCGGACGGTTTCCACGCAAACACATCTGCGTTGGCCCGGAGGAAAGTAATGAGCTCGAGTTCCTATTTGTCATCCAGGCCTGATCCGACCCGAATTGTCTTGGATGGATCATCTGGGTACAATGGAACTAGTTTGAGTTTCTCATCTCGTCGAGGAGCAGCCTTGATTGCGTCGGTGGCGACAGTGGTGACCTAAGCGTCCCAGAGGGGAAGTTGGTCGACCATCTCCAGAGATAGCCAATCGCACGTGAGTGCCACGTTGCGACTGCCTCGGACCGAGATGACACGTTTGGGGCTAGGCAATTTACCGCACTGATAAGCATAGTGCGTTGCCATCATGAACTTAGCAAGAGTTGGCCTGCCAAAGATTGCATTATAATCCGAATCACAATCAATTACGTCAAAAGTAACCAATTCTGTTTGGAAGTTATCTGGTTCTCCCAGTGTGACCGGGAGGACCACTTGTCCCAACGGCATCATGGAGGGATCTGGGATTATCCCATAAAACGGATGGATTATGGGCTTAATCTTCGAACGAGGAATTTGCATCTCGTCGAGTGCCTTAATCAATAAAATGTCAAGGGAGCTCCCCCGTCGATCAGGACCCTTTCGACTCTCGCATTACTGATGATCGGGGTAATGACCAGAGGGAGCCTCAATGGTCGAGTAAGCCCCGCAGGACAATCAATGCGATCAAACGTCAAAGGTGTATCCGACCAGCGGGGATACTGAGGTTCACCAAGGGATGTCTCCGTTTGGTTAACCTCTCGGTAAAAGGCTTTAAACTGCCTTTTGGAAACAAAAGAGGAGGAACCCCCGAAAATAACATTAACGTGATTAAGAGGTACCTGGTAGGACATCTCTTCGTCTCCGTCAACGCCTCTAAGTCCGCATGCTTGTTCTTTAGCCAGTAAGGTCGGCATTGGTCCAACTCCCTGGTAGAAGTCATCCAACTGCTTCAACCAACTCCTGTAGTTCTTGAGGTCGTGGCCTGCGGAGTTGGGGAGTGGACACCACTTCTTGCCTTCCTGCGGATTAGTTGACTTTTCTGGCTGGTCGGCACTACGACCACCAGAAGTAGTTTTATTCTTAAATGAAGGCTTGTTATGTTTGGTCGAAGGCGGCTTCTCTGCAACTGCGACCTCGCGGTACTGTCCAGAGCGGTTCCTCTTCGACTTCTTCGATTTCCCGTCCGACGAAGATTCCGGCTTCTTGCTTGAATCTTCTTTCCTGGCGTCTTTGAAACCTGGTTGAGGTGGTAGGTCACCCTTATCGACCATCCGGTTCCATTCGACCGCTTCGGCCGCATCGAAGTATCGGTCGGCCATATCAAAAAGATCGGCCACTGATCGAGGAGGATGGATGAGCAAGTCTTCAGTGAATCTCCGGTATCGAACGGCATGTTTAAATGCCCTGATAACAGAGCCGTCAGATATGTTCGGGATGGTATTCCTCACCCCGACAAATCTCTTGACAAACTGACGAAGGGTTAAGGTCGAAGTTTGTCGTAGTCGATGAAGATCGTCCTCTTTACCAGGCTTTTGATAACAGTTTTGGAAATTTCTGAGGATAGCGTCGCACAGCATTTCCCAATTGTAGATGGAACCCTCGGGCTGATTAAACAGCCATGCTCTAGCCGGTCCTTCGAGGACTGTAGGCAGGTAGTTGGCCATGACCCGGTCATCACCTCCTGCCACTTGGATGGCAGTGATATAGATTTGAAGGAACTCGGATGAGTTCTGAGTTCCGTCGAACCTTTCTATGGCCCCTGGTTGAAACTTATCAGGCCAAACGACCGCACGAAGCCCGGGCGAGAAAGCTTTACAACCAACGTAGGGACCGTGAATTGTCCTGTGACTTTCGACCGAATCATGGGTGACTAAACGCAATGGTGAAGTTATCCACAGTCCCAAACGAGAGTGGACAGGGACTCGATCCCTACCACGAGAATCCTGTGTCCGCCTGTACTTGTCCTGGTGGGATGGTACAGGCGGGGGGTAACTCCGTCGACCAGAACCAGAGTGAGAATACTCTCGTTCATGGGAACGTGTCACCGATCGGGAAGAGGCCGTTGGGGTCACCTCAGATGCAACCTTGTCCAGTCTTTCCGCCAGGATTCTGGTGAAGGCCGGTTTCTGCGCATCCGTGACCGTAGGAGGGAAATTACACGACTTCCGCGATAGATCGCAGTCGACCGTGCGTACTTCTACTAGGGGCACCACGTGTTACCGTTTCTTCGTCCACCGGGAAATGCTCCAGAGGCAAAGAAGGGGTCTGGTCGCGTCTGCGACCACGTGATCATCGAGAAGAACTCAGAGCAGCATCGTAACGAGCCTGCGCATCTTGAAGAGCCTCTAGGGCAGTTCTACGCAGTTCGTTGTTTTGTTGCTCGAGATCCTGGTCCTCCTTCTGTTTGCGTTCCTGTTCTTCCCTAGCAGCCTGCTGATCAGGAGTTTCCTCCGATAAGGCAACGAACTGTCTAGGGAGAGAGGTTGCCGATGGGGAAAACATCTCAGTTTGTTCCGATTCTGACTCAAAATCAAAGAGACGGTGGAGGTTACCAGGGTCGAACCTTCCCGGGCTGATTTCCAGGTCGATATCATCCTTCCCCTCAGCGGGGTCGTATGATGAATCGGACTCACCCTCTAGTGCATTAAGAATCTCGGTGGGTTCTGACCTTGCGCTAGTCGCTCCCCGGTCGATGGACATGATTCTCGGAATCATATACTCCAGCCATGATTCAGCGAACCTCCGGATGAGAATTAGGATGCCTTGAGAAAGGCCCCACGAGCGGCGCCAGCTGTCGACGATTCGGACTCGGGGTCCTTAGCTGAACTTATGCAGAAGTTGTAAATAGTGAGACCTTTCAGGGTGACCCTCTGGGAAGGTATGTAGAATTATGGAGAACTAGAGCACAGAGAAGTTTATACAGGTTCGGGCCCTCGATGGTGGGAGTAATATCCCTACGTCCTGTTGGGATTGCACTATGTGTAGTAAAAAGTTACAAAGTGACGGGAAAAGACCTTCACAAGCGAAGGTTTTCCTGTACGAGTGTACAAAATGAAGCCTAGAAGGCTTATGGAATCTATCTAATCTAAGCTGTAGCCTTGGCTGTTTGATTCTTCAAGTGAGATATGTTGTGTCTTGATCTCTCCATCAATCCCCCTGTTTGATAAACCATGCCACCCTTTTATACTGGTCGAAAGGGCGCCAAGTCGTAACGGCATCAAACGGTTGCTTGGATGCGGTTTGGAGAACCGCTCTTAACTCCCACGCAGGTTTAACACGTGTTATTCGTGGATAACTGCACGTATTAACCTCCTGACGGTTGCTCCTCTATGTGGAAGAAACTTCGGGATACTTGGGATATTCCTGTAGCAGAAATAGATTAATCCCACGTTCCCTGGTCGAAAGAATTCTGACCGCGAGATGTTGGCTGACCGCGCAACACCTTTAGCCTTCTATCTGCGCACAGCATACGAACTTCTGACCACGCACTAGCTACGGTCTGATCGCGTAAAGACTGCGATCTGATCGCGCACAGCCTGCGACCTTGGGCTGGTACTTCTCGAAATGTCTTGAGTTCGCACCGCCAAGCACGTGTCTGGCTCGAATCTATCTTGAACTAATCGTGCACTTATTTTGAACTGACTCGGGTGTCAATCCTCGTCAGCTCTATCATGATAATTGTCTCTTTTGTCACAAAGAAAATGCTTATTTGATGAAGAGCCTCGCTAATCCGGAAGACCAGGAGTTTCGAGGAGGATGGATGAGCAAATCTTCAGTGAACCTCCGATATCAAACGGCATGTTTAAACGCCCTGATAACGGAGTTATCATATATGTTCGGGATGGTATTTCTCACCCCGACAAATCTCTTGACAAACTGACGAAGAGTTTTGGTCGAAGTTTGTCGTAGTCAATGGAGGTTGTCCTCTTTACCCGGCTTCTGATAACAATTTTGGAAATTATTGAGGATGGCATCGCACAACATTTCCCAGTTATAGATTGAACCTTCCGGCTGATTGAACAACCAGGTTCTTGCCGGTCCTTCAAGGACTGTAGGCAGGTAGTTGGCCATGACCCGGTCATCGCGCCCGCTGCCTGAATAGCAGTGATGTAGATTTGAAGGAACTCGGACGGATTCTGAGTTCCATCAAATCTCTCTATGGCCCCTGGTTTAAACTTGTCTGGCCAAATGACCGCACGAAGGCCGGGTGAGAAAGTTTTACAACCAACATAGGGACCATGAGTAGACCTGCGACTCTCAACCTGATCTCGGGCGACCTCACGCGAGGGAGATGTCACTCGTGGTCCCAGGTGAGAGTGGACAGGAATTCATTCCCTATCACAAGAGTTCTCCGCTCGTCTGGCTTTGTCATGTTGAGACGGCACTGGTGGTGGACGATTCTGTCTACCAGAACCAGAGTTAGAGTACTGTCGATCATGGGAATGTGTTGCTGACCAGGAAGAGGCCGTTGGGGTTGCCTCAGATGCGACCTCGTCCAACCTTTCCGCCAAAATTTTGGTGAAAGCCGGTTTCTGCGCATCTGTGATCGTAGGAGGAAAATTACGCAAGACCTCTGCCATGGATCGAAGTCGGCCATGCATACTTCTCCTGGGTGCGCCAGCTGTCACCGTCTCTTCGTTCGCCGGCAAACGTTCCGGGGGTAAAGATGGTGTCTGGTTGCGTCTACGACCACGTGATCGATGAGAGGAACCCGAAGCAGCGTCGTAACGAGCTTGCGCACTTTGAAGAACCTCTAGGGCTGTTCTGCGAAGGTCGTTATCTTGTTGCTCACTATCTTGATCTTCCTTTTGTTTGCGTTCCTGTTCTTCCCTAGTAGCCCGTTGATTGGGAGTTTCTTCTGATAAGGCAGCGAATTGTCTAGAGAGCAAGGTCGCCGATGGAGAAAACATCTCCGTTTGTTCCAAGTCGGACTCGAAATCGAAGAGGTGGTGGAGGTTATCAGGATCAAACCTCCCCGGGCTAAATTCCTGGTCGACATCGCCCCTACCCTCAGTAGGGCCGTGCGATGGACTGGATTGCACCTCTAACACAGTAAGAACCACAGTGGGCTCTGGTTCTACATCGGTCGCCTCCTGGTTGATGGACATGACCTGAGTGGTCGAATCGACCTCTGAGATATCTTCGCCTCCGATTTCCTCCATTGGAATAGGATCACTAGGTGAAGGCATCTGAATGTGGGCATAATCCTCGAGATCGAAGTCGTTCTCGGAATCATATGCTCCAGACATGGCTCACCGAACCTCCGGATAGAAATAAGAACGCCTTGAGAAAGGCCCCACGGTGGGCGCCAGCTGTCGACGATTCGGACTCGGGGTCCTTAGTCGAACTTATGCAGAATTTGTGAGTTATGAGGCCTTCCAAGGTGTCCCTCCGGGAAGGGATGATGAGCCAAAGTGGGTTGGAACACAGAAGGATTTATACAAGTTCGGGCCATTGATGGTGGGAGTAACAGCCCTATGTCCTATTGTGATTTCACTATGTATGGAAAAAAAGGTTACAAAGTTGTGGAAAAGATCATCAAAGACGAAGATCTTTTCCGCGTGATTATGTAAAACACCACTAAACTAGCCTATGGAAGCTTGTTGATATTGATCTATTCCCGATGTGTCATCTCCTCGTTTGGTGCATTTGCTCACCCTTTTATACTGGTCGAAAGGGCACCAACACACAATGGCTTTGTACGGTTGCTCGGATGCAGTTTTAGCAACTGCACTTAACTTCCACGCAGGCTTAACACGTGCAATTAAGGGATAACCGCACGAGTTAACCTCCTTGCAGCTGTCTTCATACGTGGAAGAATCTTCGGAATACTCGGGATATGCTTGTTGTAGAGCCTAAGAAACCTCGTGCCTCCTGGTCGAGAGTAGTCCACGACCTTCTGATTGCGAATTGTCTGCAATCATCTGACCGCGCATTGTCTGCGACCTTCTGTCCACGTATCACCTACAGGCTCCTGACCGCGCACTGTCTGCGCCCTGATCGCGCAAAGCCTGCGACCATGTGTTCGTGCTTCTTAGGCCATCTGAGATCACACCAACGGACACTTACCTGGTTCGACTCTGTCTTGAACCAGATGTGCATTTATTCTGAACTAGCTCGGGTAACAATCCTCGTCAATTTGCAAATCTTTTAGGGTTAAACCCGAAGGCACTTTTCATGGTTCTATAATTTGCACCCTTGGTAAAATTTGTGGTGCTATAGTCATGTAAGGGCAACATCTTTTTCGACCATATAAATCAAAATCAGCCAAAATTTCCAGTCCTGCCTTTCGCTATTTCAGCGTCTCATGGCCGGGACAATTTTGGGCCATGACAATAATCAGGACAAAGTTTTAGTAATCGAGGTTCAATTTATTTGGGTAATGTTAGAAAAATTCATCTCTCATCCGCTGTCTATTTTTCCTGTCGCCTTGAACTTATCGGCAAGGATTTATGCAAAACCTCACCCATTGTCTTAGGTGGCTTAATCACTCACATAGCATCCACCTAGGGTTTAATGCTAATGATCATCGGGAACCTATACCCGCAGCCACCCTAGACCTACATTCATTGCTTACAATGGGGTTTTTCAAGAGGGAAGAGAATTCATTCCGTTGGGTTATTAATGGAATTCCCTTCATCCTTTTGCCCGATGTTTCTCGGACGTGCTTATCTAATGAGCGAAATTGGAGATTGCTCCCATATATCTCATCTGACCCTATAGGGGGAAATCTCCGCACGATCAAGCCTAGGTAAGAGGCAACGACCCTGGTGCCTCCATCCCGGGTGCTGCCATTTGCCCCCGGTGACCGCTGTCCCGGGCGCCGCCATTTGCCCGGGGACGAGGCTCCCAGTGACCGCTGTCCCGGGCACCACCATTTGCCCGAGGACAAGGCCCCCGGTGACCACTAACCCGGGCGCCGCCGTTGGCCCGGTGTAACATCCTGAGTTTTGGGGTGAAAAGTTCCTTCTTAAAAATCATGCATGCATATGTCTCTTCTAGATCAACCAAATCAGCCTCAGCTTTATTTTGTTCTAGCCCTAAAATCTCCAAAATCTATTCTGTGACCCCAAGTCAAAATCTGACTTGCCAGATTTGATCTATCAGTTATCCTAAACCTAAAAGCCTTCAGAACCCAGATTCAATTCTATCTCTAACTTCCAGATTTGTCAACTCCTTTCTGTTTTCGAAAACAGAATATCTGTTATTACCTAAATACCCTAAGTTTCAGAAATTCAGATTTAATCCAAATCTTGACCAAGTTCAGACCAAATTATACCTGGAATATGATCAAGGGTATGCCAATACCTTAATACAAAAAGTTGACAGCCAGATTTCACCATCTAGACTCTTTTCACAAATCAGTCCAAAAGTTATTACGAATTATTCCTTATCTGATATCTGAAAACCCAAAAAGGCTAAAATCTCCAGATTAACTCCAAATTCAGAATTTCTTCGGCAAATATTCTCAAAATGCTATTTGCCACAAGTCTCTCTTCTGTGCAGATATCAAAATCGAACCATAAATTTCAGAATTCGAGATCAATAAGTTTCAGACTTATTTTACCCTAATCTACTCTGTTTTTAGTTCATATCAAAAGTCATCCAAATGTCTCAAACTTTATCTTCTAGCTGTGCCAAATCATCTATGGAATTAAGTATATCAAAACAGCAGAATCAATTCCAGATCAAACCTTCCAAATCTCCAGAATTACAGTTCAGTCCAAATCAAGAATTGGAAACTGCAATCAAGCCCAAATTCGACCAGGACAGCAGCTCCTGTGCACGACCAGAGACTGCCTTGCATTTGCGCCGCGCTTGCTCACCGCCGGCCACGCCTCGCCTCGCCTGAGCTCGTGCTCACTTGAATCTGCATGTGCGCACGTGTCCGTGTCCTAGCCTTCGCCGTGGCAGCACCATTGAACAACATCTGCTCCTGTGCGCGACCAGCAGCAAGCTTTTGTCAGAAACACCGCGCCACGTTGCTTTGCATTGCCAGCTCCTGTTGCCACTATTTGCACCGCCCGACAATATGGAGTTCCAACGAGCCGACAAGCTGAGCAGTAGTCACCTCGCCTGAGCACCGTCGCTTCACCGCTCGCCGTTGTTGCAGCTGCGCCCGGCAAATCTTGTCATCTGGCACAAGTTCAATGCTGTAAATCCTTGCAAGCTACGCCCACTGCTCTATTTAAACCACCATTGCCTTGTATGATCTCCTCTTCACCAGGACTTAGCCAATTTTGCAAATCCTCTCGCTGCAGTCGTCTTCTCCGGCGAGCCATCAAGGAGCTTCACGGTGGCAGCCTCAACCGCAGCCTCAACCACCAAATTGACAGCACTAGTGAGTTTCCCTCACCTCCCTCATCGTGCTGTACCAACTAATTTAGCTCTCTTGCACCCTATCGCCGGTGATCGCCAGAAATGGCTGAAATTCAAAGAATGCCCTGTTTCGGCAATGCAGGCCAAATTACCTCGAATTAGCTCTCGATCCTGTGGAAGAAAATGATCAGTGACTCATTTCCAGCAAGCCTATGCATCAAGACCTCCAGATTGAGCTCCAATCGAAGCTTTCCCCAATTTTGAGCTTCTCCAGGAACCGGCGATCGTCGCCAGGCTTCTCCGGCCATCCTCCGGCCAAATTGATCCTGCAGGTAGCTTCCTCTTATCTCTCTTTCACTTCCTGAGCTTGGAATTAAGTTCATTCGGCCTAAATCGAAAACCCCCAAATGCCAGTGTTCTTCTCCGGCGTCGATCACCGGAAAACCTATTCCTGGCCGTTTCAGCTTCATCTACCGTGCCATTCAGGTGTGCCTCAACCTCATGAACATTTTTGTCTTCTAGCTCGATCTCTGAAACTGCCCAGATTTCAAGTTACAGCCATGCCAAGATTGTTGTCCAGTGGCTTCACTGTGCCGTGTCGCCACCACACTTCTCCCTTGAATTTCATCACCTTCTAGTCATCTTCTGCCCTAGATCCTGTTGAATGATTTGTTCCTGTTATCATTGCCTACCTCCCAGACAAAGTGGTGCATCATTTGGAGCTCTAGATCAAAAGTTATGCCAAGCCCTAGTTTCTGGCCATGTCAAGATCAATGCCATACTATGTCAGTCAGTGGCATTAGCCCTTTTCACTTCCTTCCAGATGTGCATTTTGGGCATAACTTTGTCCCTTAGATTCCTGAGGTTGTGATCAACATTTTCTTCTTCTATCACAACTTCATTTGAGCCCTTGAATTATATTTGCCGCTAAACCCTAAATTTTGACACTGTCCCAGTGCATGCCAGCCAATGGCATTGGCCTTGTTTACCCACTTCTGATTGTGCATTTTGAAAGCCACTTTGTCCACTGAATTTGTAGAGTTATGATCTACACTTTCTTCTACTGTCATAACTTAAGATAAGCCCTCTAGCTTTCCCTGAAGTTATGTCAGAACTTTGATCCGAATGTCGATCTGCTGACATTCGCTGTTCTTGATCAAACTAGCCACAAAACTGATGTTTTTATTGTAACCTTGAGATCCTAAGAGCATCTAACACCATTCTTAGCCAATTCCTTGAAACCCTAGATCTCAACTCAGTTCAGCTTACAATCTCAATTATCTCCAGTATCGTTCAGTTATCCTTGTTAAGCATATCTGCATATAGATCTTAAATCATTTTAATATATATAAGTAATATTTGTGTGTATTGTTTGGTTTGTCGTCGAGCAGATTCAGAAGCTGAATTTGAGGACTTCGCTGTTGACCCGTCATCAACTGCTGTTTCTTACGACGCGGAAGGCAAGTCATATCCTTGGTCATCTTGAACCTATATTTTAAATGTTGCTAAAACATAACCTTGAATATAGGCAATATTGCATGTGAAAGATTGAGAAATGGTTGATTTATGAATTGGCAGTACTAGACTGGTTATCTGTGAAATGTGAAATAAACAAGTTTTGAGCCATGAACTATTATATGTATTTATATACTTATATTCATGAAATAAAACCCCTAGCCGTGACCAGAAAATGGTATGAATGGCGGTAGCACTGGAGGTGCTAGACTGCAAAGGAATGCAGGCACTGAAGGTGCAGGGTTGTGGATGGTCTGGTCACTGGCATATAAGGACTAGAACCTTGTGTTGTGCGTCTAGTGGCATGAACAACGTGCTAACCGCAAGCCTGGTATGGGACAGGCCTGAACAAGTACTTATGTGGATCGCACATGAAACCCCTGCATGAGATGTGTTGTGATGATTGATATGGAGGCTGACTCCCACTATCACTGAAGGTGATCTGACATTACACCCAGCAATGGGGAAATGAGTAAGGGTGGGGGTATAGCCCGCCACAACTGTGTTTCGCGAGAGATCCACAGGGTCGGGGGTGAATTGTGAGTAAAGCATAACAAAAGTTCTTGTTATCTCCACCTTGCCACTCACACATGGTTGTGAGGAGGGGTCTAATCATTTTGATAGGATGGGCTTGAAAGTGGAATATCTTGCGGGTAAATTGGTACCTCTCTGCAGAGTTAAAAAAAAACGTATTCGAATACTCCGAGCTCCCGGGTTTTATAGGAGTCTGCTGCGGTGGATTAAATCCACGGGGTGTGACACAAGTATTATTTTCTAAATAAAATATGTTTTAATCAAGATTACCCAAATGACATGTGTTGTCATGATAAGGAGTGCTGCCGTGGGCTGTCGTGTATCGACGTGTCGCGGTAGTGCTATAATCTAGTGAACATGAATGATGATGTTATATTATGAAAAGTGCTGCCATAAGATGAGATGAGAAAGGAAAAGGTTATTTTTCAAACATCCATAATTCTTGACTAGTCTAGGTTCATATCATCACTACTATATGTATCTACTCTTACCTATGACTTGCTGAGTACGTAAGTGCTCACCCTTGCAACATTCAAATCAGTAGATGGAGCGCTCTACGACCAAGATGAGGGCATGGAGTACTTCGTGGATCCAGAAGGAGGAGCGTCAGTCCCGTCATTTCCCTGATGTGTGTTGTTCTGCCGTCCACTTCTCTTTGTGGGTGGGTCACCTACCTTCTGCTGTGTAGATGTTATCTTGTTAAACCATGAATGCCGTGAAGGCATTGTAATCTTCTTATGTAATATCAAGGCCAGCAGGCCACACTGCTTAACTATTTTGTAAGTTACTCTGTTGCAATGTGATATACTCCTGTGCTTGACTTATTCTGGGACGTCAAGGGTATGTGTATGCTATGCATATATGGGACTAGCTGCAGCGAGCTAGGTCTCTACAGGAGTAGTCGTAGTCCCAATTTCGGGGCGCGACACCCGGGGACAAGGCCCCCGGGCGCCGCCATTCGCCTGGGGACAAGGACCCCGGTGACCCCTGTCCCGGGCACCGCCATTCGCCCGGGGACAGGGCCCTCGGTGCCTCCGTCCTGTGCGCTGCCATTTGCTCGGGGACAAGGCCCCCGGTGACCGCATTTGCCCGGGGACAAGTCCTCCGGTGCATCGATCCCGGGCGCCGCCATTGGCCCGGGCACAAGGCCCCCAGTGCATCAGTCCCAGGCGTTGCCATTGGCCCGAGGACAAGGCCCCCAGTGACCCCAGTTCTGGGCGCGGTCACGTTAGGGTCACGCGAGGAACACATCGGGAACCGGCAAGGAGACTTGTCAAGCATCCAGCCCCCTTAGCCAGAAGAAGGACGCTAGTGCCCCTCGATCCAACGGCTGCGGTCGGGGTAGTTTAGTCTTTTTGCATCTTTTGGGCCTATATAAGCCCTTGTATCCCTCTATTGTAAGGAGAGAATAACTCATTTGACATCAATACACAAAAAATGAACAGGCGTGCTTAGGAGCACTCTCCCCACGAGAGAACTCCCCTAGCCAACTCTTGTTGGGAGCACGTCAACAGGACTAGAGTCTCCACTGTGACCTGAGCCTGTATAAATATTGGAGTCACTTGCTGTGTTTGTCCGACAGGAGAGGACCAATCACTTGGTCAGCTCGTGTCGTCTTCGTCCAGCTAGAAACTTCCACAAAACCTGCCGAGGTATTCGCAATACCACGACAGTTGGCGCCGACTATGTGGGCTTCGCGACAAATCGCCATGGCTCCTCCAAGAATGAGGGCTCGCGCCCTACCCGGTGACGCCGGTCCCAGTGACCCGGCACCAACCCCTCGAAGCACAGCCACCCCAGCACTTCCACCCGGACACGGCAAGACCCAAGTACCACCTCTAACCTTTCCAGTCGGTTCCAGTGGACAATCCACCGGGTCTAATCCGGTGACTGTGGGTGCCCCGGGGGGGACTAGCCCTCCTTCGGTGGCTCCCCCAGTCTTTCAGGACACCGTGCTCGAAGCTCTTGTGGAGGGCCAACTTCGCGCCCAGCGCTCCATGGATGAACTCCTTCGCGTTTTGGCACCGCCGCCGGCCGCAATCTATCCGCCGCAATTCCCGTTCATGGGGGGGCAATGCCCCCGTTTCTGGGACACCCGGTGGCCCCTCCGATCCTAGGAGGCCCGCCCGCTCCCGGGACCTACGATTCCACCGGGGGTTACGCTCCCCCGGCGGGCCCATCGTCTGAAGCCTTCCCGGTGCTGGGAACCTTCCCGATGCAAGGGGCTTTCCTCGTCCCCTGAGCCTTCCACATACTAGGGGTTCACTCCGCACCGGGGGTCTTCCCTAGGCCGGGAGCCGGTTTCGCCCAGTCGGTCGTGTCTGTCGTGCCGGAGGTGGCCCGCCGGACGGCTCCCACACCACCGTTGGACCTCCCTCGTGAGGGCCCCCCCTCTCCGGTTCCAGGCGTTGCTCCCGAGGACTGCCCAGTGGTGGGTTCCTCCCACGTCCCAGTAGTACCTTCCGAGCTCGTGACCACTGCGCATGAGCTCCCTCTGACGAGGGTTGTTACCAGAGCTAGTTCAAAATAAATGCATGTCTGGTTCAAGATAGATTCGAATCAGGCAACCGTCCGTTGATATAATCTCAAGCTATCCTGGGAAGCGCGGACACATGGTCGTAGGTTCTACGCGATCAGGCCGCAGATGGTGCGCAGTCAGAAGCCTGTGTGCAATACGCGGATAGAAGGCCGCAGATAATGTGCGGTCAAGTGATCGCAAGCAGTGCGCGGTCAGAACACGCTCGACCAGAAGACACGGGGTTGCTTAGAGCTTACAACAAGCATATTTCGAGTATCCCAAAGATTCTTCCACGTGCAGAGACAACCGTCAAGGAGTTGATATGTGCAGTTATTCCTTAATTACATGTGTTAAGCCCGCATGGAGGTTAAGTGCGGTTACCAAAATTGCACCCGAGGAACTGTTCAAAGCCATTATGCCTTGGCACCCTTTCAACCAGTATAAAAGGATAAGCCAATGCATCAGATGGGAGAATCGAGAGGTCAACAGAAGATATCAGATTAAATCAGTTAGTTTTCATAAGCCTTCTTGGCACTGTCTTGTAGAAATACACAGGAAAGATCTTCGCCTGTCAAGATCCTTCCCATAGTCTTGTAACTCTTTTTCCTACACTTAGTAAATCACAACAGGACGTAGGGCTGTTACTCCCACCATCGAGGGCCCGAACCTGTCTAAATCTCTCTGTGCTTCAGTTAACTTTGGTTCATCATCCCTTCCCGGAGGGACACCCCGAAAGGTCTCACAACTCACAAATTCTGCATAAGTTCGACTAAGGACCCCGAGTCCGAATCGTCGACAGCTGGCGCCCACCGTGGGGCCTTTCTCAAGGTGTTCTAATTTTCATCTGGAGGTTCGGTGAATCATGGCTGGAGCATATGATTCCGAGAATGACTTCTATCTTGAGGATTATGCCCACATCCCGATGCCTTCACCCAGTGATATGTTCCAATGGAGGAAACCGGAAGCGAAGACGTCCCGGAGGTCGATTCGACCACTCAAGTCATGTCTATTGACCAGGAGGTGACCAATGCAGAATCAGAGCCTACTAAGGTTTGTAATGCGTTAGAGGTTGAATCCAGTCCATCGTACGACCCTGCTGAGGGTAAGAACGATGTGGACCAAGAAATCAGCCCGGACAGGTTTGACCCTGATAATCTCCATCGTCTTTTTGATTTTGAGTCTGACTCGGAACAAATGGAGATGTTTTCTCCATCAGCGACCTCGCTCCCTAGACAGTTCGCTGCCTTATCGGAAGAGACTCCCAATCAACGGGCTGCTAGGGAAGAACAGGAACGCAAGCAGAAGGAAGATCAAGATCACGAGCAACAAGACAACGAACTCCACAGAACAGCCCTAGAGGCTCTTCAAAATGCGCAGGCTCGTTACGATGTTGCTCCTAGTTCTTCCCGATGATCACACGGTCGCAGACTCGACCAGACACCGTCTTTACCCCCGGAGCGTTTCCCGGCAGATGAAGAGACGATAACACCTGGTGCCCCAAGGAGAAGTACGCATGGCCGGCTCCGATCTATCACGGAGGTCTTGTGTAATTTTCCTCCTATGGTCACAGATGCGCAGAAGCTGGCTTTCGCCAGAATTCTGGCGGAGAGGTTGGACGAGGTCGCATCTGAGGCGATCCCAACGGCCTCTTCCCGGTCGGCGACGCGTTCCCATAACCGAGATTATTCTCACTTTGGTTCTGGTAGACGTAATCGTCCACCACCAGTCTCGTCTCAGCTCGATAAAGCTAGACGAGTAGAGGATTCTCGGGATAGGGAACGCGTTCCTGTCCATTCTCACCTAGGACCACGAGTGGACTCTCCTTTGTGTGAGGTCGCCCGCGATCAGGTCGAAAGCCACAGGTTAATTTATAGCCCTTATGTTGGTTGTAAAGCTTTCTCGCCCGGCCTTCGTGCGGTCGTTTGGCCAGACAAGTTTAAACCAGGGGCCATAGAGAGATTTGATGGAACTCAGCACCCATCCGAGTTCCTCCAAATCTACATTACTGCCATCCAGGCAGCAGGCGGCGATGACAAGGTCATGGCCAACTATTTACCTACAGTCCTTGAAGGACCGGAAAGAACCTGGTTGTTTAATCAACCTGAGGGTTCGATCTATAATTGGGAAATGTTGTGCGATGCCATCCTCAACAACTTCCAAACTTGTTTTCAGAAGCCGGGCAAAGAGGACGACCTCCATCGACTACGGCAAACCTCAACTGAAACACTTCGTCAGTTTTTCAAGAGATTTGTCGGGGTGAGAAATACCATCCCGAACATATCTGATAGCTCCGTCATCAGGGCATTTAAACATGTCGTTCGATATCGGAGATTCACCGAAGATTTTCTCATTCATCCTCCTCGATCAGTAGCCGATCTCTTTGATATGGTTGATCGATATTCTGACGCAGCCGAGGCTATTGAATGGAATCGGATGGTGGATAAAGGCAACCTACCGCCTCAATCAGGTCTCAAGGACGTTAAGAGGGAAGATTCAAGCAAGAAGCCGGAGTCTTCTTCAGGTGGGAAGTCGAAGAAGTAAAAAAGAAGTCGATTTGGACAATACCGAGAGGTCGCGGTCGAAGAGAAGCCTCCATCGACCAAAGGTAACAAGCCGTCGTTTAAAAATAAAACTGCTTCTGGTGGTCATAGTGCCAACCAGCCAGAGAAGTCGACTAACCCGCAGGAAAGCAAGAAGTGGTGTTCGCTCCACAACTCTGCAGGCCACGACCTCAAGAATTGCAGGAGTTGGTTGAAGCAGCTAGATGACTTCTACCAGGGGATAGGACCAATGCCAGCCTTACCAACTAAGGAACAAGCTTGCAGGCTAAGAGACGCCGACGGGGATGAACAGATGTCTTATCAGGTACCTCGTAATCATGTTAATGTCATTTTCGGAGGTTCCTCCTCTTTTTTTCTAAGAGGAAATTTAAAGCCTTTTATCGAGAAGTTAACCAAACGGAGACTTCCCTTGGTGAACCTCAGTACCCCTGTTGGTCAGACACACCTTTGACATTTGATCGCTCTGACTGTCCTGCGAGGCTTACGCGATCATTGAGGCTTCCTCTGGTCATTACCTCGATTATCAGCAATGCGAGAGTCGAGAGAGTCCTGATCGACGGAGGTAGCTCCTTGGACATTTTATTGGTCAAGGCGCTCGACGAGATGCAGATTCCTCGTTTGCAAATCAAACCCATAATCCATCCGTTTTATGGGATAATTCCTGGTCCCTCTATGATGCCATTGGGATAGGTGGTGCTCCCGGTCACACTGGGAGAACTGGGTAACTTCCGAACAGAATTAGTTACTTTTGATGTAATCGATTGTGATTCAGCTTATAACGTGATCTTTGGCAGGCCGACTCTTGCTAAGTTCATGATGGCTACGCACTATGCTTATCAGTGCGGCAAGTTGGCTGGCCTCAAGGGTGTTATTTCGGTCCGAGGCAGTCGCAATGTGGCATTGACGTGTGATCGGCTATCCCTAGAGATGGTGGACCAACTTCCCCTCCGAGACGCTCAGATCGTCACAGTGTCCACTGATACAATCAAGGCTGCTCCTTGACCAGACAAACACTCAAGCTGGTTCCATTGTACCCAGATGATCCATCCAAGACAATTCGGGTTGGGTTAGGCCTGGATGACAAATAGGAACTCGAGCTCATTGCTTTCCTCCGGGCTAACGCAAATGTGTTTGCGTGGGAACCATCCGACATGCCCGGTGTCCCAAGGGAAGTAATTGAGCATAGGTTTTGCTGTTGATCGGCAGGAAGCCATTCGAGAGGAGTTGGACAAACTCCTAAAAGCCGGGTTTATTCGCGAGGTCAATCACCCAGAATGGCTTGCAAATCCAGTCATGGTCCGCAAGTCAAATGGTAAGTGGTGCATGTGCGTCGACTACACTAGCCTCAATAGTGCCTGTCCAAAGGATGACTTTCCCTTCCCCGCATCGACCAGCTGGTCGATTCTACTGCGGGCTGCGAACTAATGAGTTTCCTGGACGCTTAGTCAGGATATCATCAAATTAGCATGGAAGAAGAAGATGAAGAGAAGACTGCCTTCATCACCCCGTTCGGTACCTACTGCTATGTCAGAATGCCGTTCGGTCTCAAGAACGCAGGTTCCACGTTCCAGCACTTGATGCAAAAGACCTTTCTTTACCAGAGGGGGCATAATCTTGAAGCTTATGTAGACGACCTAGTTGTAAAAAGTTCAAAAGGATTGTCTCGTTTAGATGATCTTGCTGAAACATTCTGTAATTTAAATCGATATGGAATAAAATTAAACCCGGAGAAATGTTCTTTCGGGGTTTCATTAGGAAAACTTCTTGGTTTTCTTATTTGTTCCAGAGGAATCGAGATCAATCCTGAGAAAATCAAGGCTATCGAACAGATGAGGTCTCCCTCGACCATCAAGGATGTTCAGCGCCTAGCAGGTCGCATGGCGGCATTAAGCCGGTTCATATCACGACTAGACGAAAGGGGACTACCCTTCTTCAAAGCCCTGCGCAAACATCACAACTTTACATGGTCCGATGAGGCCGAAAAGGCATTTCAGGAGGTAAAGGTATATCTTTCTAGTCCGCCGGTTTTGGTTTCCCCCGAAAAGAAGGAACCATTACTTCTCTATTTGGCGGCCACCCCACATGCGGTCAGCGTTGTCTTGATCGCAGATAGAGAAGGTGTACACAGACCCGTCTACTATGTAAGCGAAGTACTTCATAGTCCTAAGGAGCGATACCCCGAGGTCCATAAGATACTTTACACACTACTGATGGCTTCCCGTAAGCTACGATATTACTTCCAAGCACATAAGATCACAGTACCCTTGTCTTTTCCATTGGGGGACATTGTCCGCAATCCAGAGAAGCCTGGTCGGATCGCCAAATGGGCCGCTGAACTCGGAGCGTTGACATCCAGTTCACGCTCCCGCACCGCGGTCAAGTCTCAGGTCCTAGCCGACTTTGTAGTCAAATGGACTAACCCTGAGCCACCCGTGCAGGTGTCCGAAGAATTGGAATGCCCGGATCATTGGACAATGTACTTTGACGGCTCTCACAGTTTTCAACGCTCGGGGGCTGGCGTGGTTTTAGTTACGCCTCAGGGCGAACAGTTGAAGTTTTTGTTCCAACTACACTTTGTTGCGACCAACAACACAGCGGAGTATGAAGGTCTTCTTGCAGGGATCCGGGCAGTAAAATTCCTCGGAGTCCGTCGACTAGTGGTGAGGGGAGCTCACAACTTGTCGTAGACCAGGTAAACAAGGAGTACAGCACCTTCGATGAGACAATGGCTCATTACCTGGGGGAAGTGAGGAGATTGGAAAAATACTTCAGTCATTTCGAAGTCCAATACATCCCGCGTAAAGACAATATTCTCGCAGATCAATTATCCAAAATTGGGTCCTCACGTACATCCGCTCCGGCAGGAGTGTTCGTCGAACACTTGGAACGTCCTTCGATCATGACTAAGGTTGAGGATGATCCAGTAACAGTCTGCGTTACCAACCTTGGACAGGAACGAGATTGGAGTCATCCATTGAGGGTTTATCTCGAACACGGGACCCTGCCCGAGGATGTGTAACATCCTGAGTTTTGGGGTGAAAAGTTTCTTTCTTAAAAATCATGCATGCATATGTCTCTTCTAAATCAACCAAAACAGCCTCAGCTTTATTCTGTTCTAGCCCTAAAATCTCCAAAATCTATCCTGTGACCCCAAGTCGAGATCTGACTTTCCAGATTTGATCTATCAGTTATCCTAAATCTAAAAGCCTTCAGAACCTAGATTCAATTCCATCTCTAACTTCCAGATTTTTCAACTCCTTTCTGTTTTTGAAAACAGAATATCTTTACCCTAAGTTTCAGAAATCCAGATTTAATCAAAATCTTAGCCAAGTTCAGACCAGATTATTCTTGGATTATGATCAAGGGTATGCCAATACCTTAATCCAAAAAGTTGGCAGCCAGATTTTACCATCTGAACCTTTTTCGCAAATCAGTCCAAGAGTTATTGCAAATTAGTCCTTTACCTGATATCTGGAAACCCAAAAAGGCTAAAATCTCCAGATTAACTTCAAACTCAAAATCTCTTCAGCAAATCTTTTCTACTTGCTATTTGACACAAGTTTCTCTTCTGTTCAGATTCCAAAATCTCATCCTAAATCCCAGAATTCGAAATCAATTGAAATTCAGATTTCAATTACCCTAAAATACCCTGTTTCCAGTTCATATCAAAAATCATCCGAACATCTCAAATTTTATCTTCTATCTGTGCCAAATCATCTGTTGTATCAAGTCTACCAGATCAGTGCAATCAAAATCAGATCAAACCTCCCAAATCATCAGATTTACATTTCAGTCCAAATCAAGAAATCAAATATTGCAAATCAGCCCAATTTCGACCAGGGCAGTAGCCAGTGCACGACCAGAACCTCGCCGTGCATTTGCGCCGTGCTCGCTTGCCGTCGGCCAAGCCTCGCCTGAAATTGTGACCGTGCATGCTTGTGCGCACGTGTCCGTGTCCTAGCCTTCGCCGTGGCAACACCGTGGCAGCACCGACGACATCAATTGCTCCTGTGCGCGACCCGCAACAAGCTTTGTCAGAAACACCGCGCCACGTTGCTTTGCATTGCCAGCTCCTGTTGCCACTGTTTGCACCGCCCGACAATGTGGAGTTCCAACGAGCCGACAAGCTGAGCAGTAGTCACCTCGCCTGAGCGCCGTCGCTTCACCGCTCGCCGTTGTTGCATCTGCGCCCGGCAAATCTTGTCAACTAACGCCAAATTCATTGTTGTTTACACCTTGCAAGCATCGCCCACTGGTCTATATAAACAGCCATACCTTGTGTCACTTCCTCATCACCAGAACTTAGCCAAATTTACAAATCTCCTCGCCGTCGTCTTCTTCTCCGGCGAGTCCAGCAGGAGGCTTCACGGTGCCAGCTTCACCCGCTGCATCTCTCACCAAATTAACAGCACCAGAAGGTATAACTCATCTTCCTCATCGTGCTGTACCATCTAATTGAGTTATCTTGCATCCAGTCGCCGGTGATCGCCGGAAATGGCTGAAATTCAAAGAATGCCCTGTTCCGGCAATGCAGGCCAAATTACTTCGAATTAGCTCTCGATCCTGTGAAGGAAGATGATCAGTGACCCATTTCCAGCAAGCCTGTGTACTTGGATCTCCAGATTGAGCTTCCATCGAAGCTTTCACCAATTTTGAGCTTCTCCAGAAACCGGCGATCGTCGCCAGGCTTCTCCAGCCATCCTCTAACAAAATTTACCATCCTAGTAGCTCCCTTATACTCCACAGATACTCCCTGAGCTTGGAATTAAGTTCAAACCCCCTACAGCAAAAACCCCCAAATCCTATGTCTTCTTCTCCGGCACAGTTCACCGGAAAAGTTTTCCCGGCCGTTTCAGCTCAAATAACTTTGTCCACCGTGTTTGCCTTAACCCCCTGAGTATTTTTGTCTTCTAGCCCGACACCTAAATCAGCCTAGATCAAAAGATATAGCCATGCCAAGATCTTGTCCAGAACTGCTCCAGTGCAGCTAGTTCACCTCAGTTCATCACCGAATTTCATCACTTTCCAGCCATTTCTTGCCCTAGATTCTGTTGACTTAATTGTTCCTGTTACCAATGCCTACCTCCCAGACAAAGTGGTGCATCATTTGGAGCTCTAGATCAAAAGTTATGCCAAGCCCTAGTTTCTGGCCATGTCAGATTCAATGCCAGACTATGTCAGTCACTGGCATTACCTCTTTTCACTCTCTTCCAAATGTGCATTTTGAGCATAACTTTGTCCCTTAGATTCCTGAGGTTGTGATCAGCATTTTCTTCTTCTATTACAACTTGATTTGAGCCCTTGAATTATATTTGCCGCTAAACCCTAATTTTTGACACTGTCTCAGTGCATGCCAGCCAATGGCATTGGCCTTGTTTACCCACTTCTGATTGTACATTTTGAAAGCCACTTTGTCCACTGAATTTGTAGAGTTATGATCTACATTTTCTTCTACTGTCATAACTTGAGATAAGCTCTCTAGCTTTCCTTGAAGTTATGTCAGAATCCTGATCTGAATGTCAATCTGATGACATTCGCTGTTTTTGATCAAACCAGCCACAAAACTGATGTTCTTATTGTAACTTTGAGATCCTAAGAGCATCTAACAACCACCCTTAGCCAATTCCTTGAAACCCTAGACTCTCAACTCAATTCAGCTTGCAATCTCAATTATCTCCAGTATCGTTCAGTTATCCTTGTTAAGCATATCTGCATATAGATCATAAATCATTTTAATATATAAGTAATATTTGTGTGTATTGTTTGTTTGTCGCCGAGCAGATCCAGAAATCAAGTTCGAGGGCTTCGCTGTTGACCGGTCATCAACTGCTGTTTCTTATGACGCGGAAGGCATGTCATATCCTTGGTCATCTTGAACCAATATTTTAAATGTTGCTAAAACATAACCTTGAATATAGATAATATTGCATGAGAAAGATTGAGAATGGTTGATTTATGAATTGGTAGTACTAGACTGGTTATCTGTGAAATGTGAAATAAACAAGTTTTGAGCCATGAACTATTATATGTATTTATATATTTATATTCAGGAAATAAAACCCCTAGCCGTGACCAGAAAAATGGTATGCATGGCGGAAGCACTGGAGGTGCTAGACTGCAAAGGATATGCAGGTACTGAAGGTGCAGGGTTGTGGATGGTCTGGTCACTGGCATATAAGGACTAGAACCTTGTGTTGTGCGTCTAGTGGCATGAACAACGTGCTAACCGCAAGCCTGGAATGGGACAGACCTGAACAAGTACTTATGTGGATCGCACATGAAACCCCTGCATGAGTTGTGTTGTGATGATTGACAGGGAGGAGGACTCCCACTATCACTGAAGGTGATATGATATCTGACCCAGCAATGGGAACATGAGAAGGGTGGAGGGAGTACCGCCACAACTGTGTTTCACGAGAGATCCACAGGGTCGGGGGTGAATTGTGAGTGAGACATAACAAAAGTTCTTGTTATCTCCACCTTGCCACTCACACATGGTTGTGAGGAGGGGTCTAATCATTTTGATAGGATGGGCTTGAAAGTGGAATATCTTGCGGGTAAATTGGTACCTCTCTGCAGAGTTAAAAACGTATTCGAATACTCCGAGCTCCCGGGTTTTATAGGAGTCTGCTGCGGTGGATTAAATCCACGGGGTGTGACACAAGTACTATTTTCTAAATAAAATATGTTTAATCAAGATTACCCAAATGACATGTGTTGTCATGATAAGGAGTGCTGCCGTGGGCTGTCGTGTGTCGACGTGTCGCGGTAGTGCTATAATCTAGTGAACATGAATGATGATGTTATATTATGACAAAGTGCTGCCATGAAATAAGATGAGATGAGGTATGAAAGAAAAAGGCTATTTTACAAACATCCATAATTCTTGACTAGTCTAGGTTCATATCATCACTACTATATGTATCTACTCTTACCTATGACTTGCTGAGTACGTAAGTGCTCACCCTTGCAACCTACAAATCAGTAGATGGAGCGTTCAATAATCAAGACGAAGGCGTGAAGAACTTCTTGGATCCAGAAGGAGGAG
The DNA here is from genome assembly GCA_019359835.1 of Pharus latifolius. Classification (NCBI taxonomy): domain Eukaryota; kingdom Viridiplantae; phylum Streptophyta; class Magnoliopsida; order Poales; family Poaceae; genus Pharus; species Pharus latifolius. The sequence continues at coordinate 48,376,126 of CM033330.1, read as the reverse complement.
CGTCAGTCCCGTCATTGCCCTGATGTGTTGTTCTGCCGTCAACTTCTTTTGTGGGAGGGTCACCTATCTTCTGCTGTGTAGATGTTATTTTGCTGAACCATGTATGTCGTGAAGGCATTGTAATCTTCTTATGTAATATCAAGGCCAGCAGGCCACACTGCTTAACTATTTTGTAAGTTACTCTGTTGCAATGTGAATATACTCCTGTGCTTGACTTATCCTGGGAAGTCAAGGGTATGTGTATGCTATGCATATATGAGTCTAGCTGCAGCGAGCTAGGTCTCTACAGGAATAGTCGTAGTCCCAGTCTCGGGGCGCGACAAAAAAGTTGGTATCAGAGCAACATGAGAACTTGACTGTAGGACGACACCTTTAGGGATTGGCCGTGCCAGGAAGACGTAATTTATTTAGAAACTATTTGTTGAAAATTGTATTTTGATAAAAATAATGAGCTTTGTAGCTCTTGAAAACTTTTATTTCAAAATTTTATTTGGATTTTCTAAAATTCGGTAAGATTGTGAGAGTGCGTTCTGTTGTTTCAGAGTGTCTTAGGGGTTGTTGTAGATAGAGCTAGTGATGCTCTTGATAGCTTTGTGATTCGCTGTTGCTTTTGCAATCGTTAATTTGTGTATTATGGCTAGTAGCCTAAGTATTTCATACACTAAAGTAGTTTGCATTATTTTCTGCATTGCTGTCTTAGTTGGCCTTAGTTAGTTAGATCAGCCTAAACTTCTTTTTCAGAGCCACCATGGTTGATACAAGAAGAAGATTTCGACGCAATGGAGAAGACAGGGAACAGACTCCTCAGGAAGAAGATATTATGACAAGAAACCCTTTGTTTCAGCAAGGATCTCAGAGTTCCAATCCTCCACAGAAGGAAAATATAGAGGGAGAGGGTCAGAAGAAAAGAATGCCTCAACAAGTGCAACCACAACTAAACTCAACTAGAAGGAGAATCCCTACCAACCCTAGTTTTCAACCATCATACCAAACTTCCAGACCAATAACAATGATGTGTCCAAATTGCAAAGGAAACCATCTTCAGAAGCACTGTCCTTGTGCAAGTGTCCAATGTTTTCATGGCAAACAGCATGGGCACCGCAAAGAATTATGTCCCTGGATTCAATTCCCTAGACCCATAGCCATATCTCAGACAAAGATGCAGTCAGTAGAACCTAGATCATCACCACTGCAGAAACCCAAGAGAAATTTACAAAGAAGAGGCGCCATGTTTACCAGAAGCAAAGGAAACCCTTACATGAACATTCAATGTTATCACTGTTGGCAGCGTGGACATCATAGAGAATTTTGTCCTTGGACTCAACTTCCACCATCCATTGCCAGGTTACAGGCAGGAGCACAACCAGAAGCACCCAGAGTATCAGTGTCACAACCGCAGAATTTTAAAGGAACTTCATCAGGAAGAGGAGGAAGCATGGCCAATCGAGGAGGAGGAAGAAATGGGGCACCAACAGCAATTCCAGGAGAAAAGTTAAACTACATCCAAAAAGTAGGAAACACCACCGACCCCCTTCGAGGTAGATTTTAATTCAGTTTGTATCTGCCTTAATATTGTTTGATCCTGGTGTTACAAATTCATTTATGGCAAAAGCATTTGCAATTGAAGTTAAAATACATATAGAGCAAGTACCATTAGAGTACTCTATGATTATACAAACTTCAGGGGCCAAATTATCTGTCTATTCAATCTGCCCAAATGTAACCTTCAGTATAGAAGGGATAGAATGTGAGGCAAATCTACTAGTTCTAGAATTGCAAAGTCTAGAGATTTTATTGGGCATGGATTAGTTGTCCCAACATAAAGGCCTAGAAGATTGTGAAGAGAAAACCTTAAGTCTTATCAGTAGCCAAGGGGAGAAAGTTCTATTCTATGAAGAAAGATCATCAATCAGGAAACTGCTAAGACCTGTTCAAGCATTACAAAAGTTATGCCTGGAACAAGTGCCTATAGTGGTCTAGTGCAACCATATTCTGATGTGTTTTTCAGAAGAACTTTCAGAAATGCCAGTTACAGATATAGAGAAGCTCAAGAATCAACTCAAAGATTTGGAAAACAAAGGATTTATCAAACCCAGTGCTTCGAAGCAAGGAATAGGCTGTGTGTTAATGCAGCAAGGTCGAGTAGTAGCTTATGCTTCACGCCAATGGAGACCACATGAGGAAAATTTTCCGACTCATGATTTGGAATTAGCAGCAGTGGTACATGCTTTAAAGATATGGCGGCATTATCTCATTGGACATAAGTGTGAGATCTTTACAGATCATAAAAGCCTCAAGTATATTTTCACACAAACAAAGCTCAACATGCGTCAACGACGATGGTTGGAATTGATCAAAGATTATGATCTTAGTATTCAGTACCATCCAGGGAAAGCTAATGTAGTGGCTGATGTCCTAAGCAGAAAAGTCTATAATCTACAAAAAATGGTTATGTTGAAGAACCCTTATCTACAACAAGAGTTGCAGAATCATCAAGTGGAAATAGTACCGCAGGGAACGGTAGCTACTTTAACAGTAAAATCTCAACTTGAAGAACAGATAGGAAATGCCCAGAAGGAAGATGAAGAAATTTGTAAGATCAAGAGTCGAATCAAGTTAGGAAAGGCTCAAGGCTTTACTGAAGATAACCAAGGGATTGTATGGTATCGAGAAAGAATCTGTGTACCTCAAAACGCAGATCTCAAGGAAATAATTCTCCATGAAGCTCATAAAACTCCATACTCAATACACCCTGGTAACACAAAGATGTATCAAGATTTGAAGACCAAATTTTGGTGGGATAATATGAAGAGGGATATTGCAGAATACATTGCAAACTGTGATACATGTCGACGAGTTAAAGCAGAACATCAGAAAATAGCAGAGTTATACATGCAAAGAATAGTGGCATTGCATGGTATTCCTAAGAGGATAGTTTCAGATCGTGGAACATAGTTTACCTCCAAATTTTGGAATAGACTGCATGAAACCATAGGAACCCAGTTGGATTTCAGTACTGCATATCATCCGCAGGCAGGAGGACAGACAGAAAGAGTCAACCAAATCCTAGAAGATCTTCTAAGAGCTTGTATACTAGATTATGGAACATCATGGGATAAATGTTTACCATTTGCAGAGTTTACATATAATAACAGTTATCAAGCTAGTTTATAGATGGCACCATTTGAAACTTTATATGGACGTAAATGCAGAACTCCATTGCATTGGAATGAGCCAGGAGAACAAAAGGTCATAGGACCAGAGATAGTAGAAGACGCAGAAGCTCATGTCAGACTCATCAGAGAAAGGTTGAAAACGGCACAATCACGACAAAAGAGTTATACAGATAATCGATGGAGAGAATTATTATTTGAACTAGGAAATTTTATGTATCTCAAGGTCACATTATTCAGGGGATTACCAAGATTCTAAGGGAAGGGAAAGTTATCTTCAAAGATACATTGGACCATTTAAGATAATCAAGAGAGAATGAGAAGCATCCTATGAATTGGAATTACCTGTGAGATTAACAGGAGTGCACGATGTGTCTCATGTCTCTCAGCTCCGAAAGTGTTTGGAAGAACCTACTGATCAGATAGATGTACAAGATGTACCATTACAGAAGAATATCACTTATCTTAAGCACTCAGTCAGAATCCTAGCCACTAATGAATGTCAGCTCAGAAAGAAGAAAATCAGATTGTGTAAAGTTCAGAGAGAAAATCATTCACGACAAGAAGCTACTTGAAAGAAGGAAGAAAAGTTTCAGTGAAACCTATCTCTATTCTTACCTTTTCTCTTCTTAAGTAAATCTCGGGGCGAGATTTCTTTAAGGAGGGTAGATCTGTAACATCCTGAGTTTTGGGGTGAAAAGTTTCTTTCTTAAAAATCATGCATGCATATGTCTCTTCTAAATCAACCAAAACAGCCTCAGCTTTATTCTGTTCTAACACTAAAATCTCCAAAATCTATCTTGTGACCCCAAGTCGAGATCTGACTTTCCAGATTTGATCTATCAGTTATCCTAAATCTAAAAGCCTTCAAAACCTAGATTCAATTCCATCTCTAACTTCCAGATTTTTCAACTCCTTTCTGTTTCTGAAAACAGAATATCTTTTACCCTAAGTTTCAGAAATCCAGATTTAATCAAAATCTTAGCCAAGTTCAGACCAGATTATTCTTGGATTATGATCAAGGGTATGCCAATACCTTAATCCAAAAAGTTGGCAGCCAGATTTTACCATCTGAACCTTTTTCGCAAATCAGTCCAAGAGTTATTGCAAATTAGTCCTTTACCTGATATCTGGAAACCCAAAAAGGCTAAAATCTCCAGATTAACTTCAAACTCAAAATCTCTTCAGCAAATCTTTTCTAAATGCTATTTGTCACAAGTTTCTCTTCGGTTCAGATTCCAAAATCTCATCCTAAATCCCAGAATTCGAAATCAATTGAAATTCAGATTTCAATTACCCTAAAATACCCTGTTTTCAGTTCATATCAAAAATCATCCGAACATCTCAAATTTTATCTTCTATCTGTGCCAAATCATCTGTTGTATCAAGTCTACCAGATCAGTGCAATCAAAATCAGATCAAACCTCCCAAATCAACAGATTTACATTTCAGTCCAAATCAAGAAATCAAATATTGCAAATCAGCCCAATTTCGACCAGGGCAGTAGCCAGTGCACGACCAGAACCTCGCCGTACATTTGCGCTGTGCTCGCTTGCCGCCGGCCAAGCCTCGCCTGAAATTGTGACCGTGCATGCTTGTGCGCACGTGTCCGTGTCCTAGCCTTCGCCGTGGCAACACCGTGGCAGCACCGACGACAGCAATTGCTCCTGTGCGCGACCAGCAACAAGCTTTGTCAGAAACACCGCACCATGTTGCTTTGCATTGCCAGCTCCTGTTGCCACTGTTTGCACCGCCCGACAATGTGGAGTTCCAACGAGCCGACAAGCTGAGCAGTAGTCACCTCGCCTGAGCGCCGTCGCTTCACCGCTCGCCGTTGTTGCATCTGCACCCGGCAAATCTTGTCAACTGACGCCAAATTCATTGCTGTTTACACCTTGCAAGCATCGCCCACTGGTCTATATAAACAACCATACCTTGTGTCACTTCCTCATCACCAGAACTTAGCCAAATTTACAAATCTCCTCGCCGTCGTCTTCTTCTCCGGCGAGTCCAGCAGGAGGCTTCACGGTGCCAGCTTCACCCGCTGCATCTCTCACCAAATTAACAGCACCAGAAGGTATAACTCATCTTCCTCATCGTGCTGTACCATCTAATTGAGTTATCTTGCATCCAGTCGCCGGTGATCGCCGGAAATGGCTGAAATTCAAAGAATGCCCTGTTCCGGCAATGCAGGCCAAATTACTTCGAATTAGCTCTCGATCCTGTGAAGGAAGATGATCAGTGACCCATTTCCAGCAAGCCTGTGTACTTGGATCTCCAGATTGAGCTTCCATCGAAGCTTTCACCAATTTTGAGCTTCTCCAGAAACCGGCGATCGTCGCCAGGCTTCTCCAGCCATCCTCTAACAAAATTTACCATCCTAGTAGCTCCCTTATACTCCACAGATACTCCCTGAGCTTGGAATTAAGTTCAAACCCCCTACAGCAAAAACCCCCAAATCCTATGTCTTCTTCTCCGGCACAGTTCACCGGAAAAGTTTTCCCGGCCGTTTCAGCTCAAATAACTTTGTCCACCGTGTTTGCCTTAACCCCCTGAGTATTTTTGTCTTCTAGCCCAACACCTAAATCAGCCTAGATCAAAAGATATAGCCATGCCAAGATCTTGTCCAGAACTGCTCCAGTGCAGCCAGTTCACCTCAGTTCATCACTGAATTTCATCACTTTCCAGCCATTTCTTGCCCTAGATTCTGTTGACTTAATTGTTCCTGTTACCAATGCCTACCTCCCAGACAAAGTGGTGCATCATTTGGAGCTCTAGATCAAAAGTTATGCCAAGCCCTAGTTTCTGGCCATGTCAGATTCAATGCCAGACTATGTCAGTCACTGGCATTAGCTCTTTTCACTCTCTTCCAGATGTGCATTTTGAGCATAACTTTGTCCCTTAGATTCCTGAGGTTGTGATCAACATTTTCTTCTTCTATTACAACTTGATTTGAGCCCTTGAATTATATTTGCCGCTAAACCCTAATTTTTGACACTGTCTCAGTGCATGCCAGCCAATGGCATTGGCCTTGTTTACCCACTTCTGATTGTACATTTTGAAAGCCACTTTGTCCACTGAATTTGTAGAGTTATGATCTACATTTTCTTCTACTGTCATAACTTGAGATAAGCTCTCTAGCTTTCCTTGAAGTTATGTCAGAATCTTGATCCGAATGTCAATCTGTTGACATTCGCTATTTTTGATCAAACCAGCCATAAAATTGATGTTCTTATTGTAACTTTGAGATCCTCAGAGCATCTAACACCCATCCTTAGCCAATTCCTTGAAACCCTAGACTCTCAACTCAGTTCAGCTTGCAATCTCAATTATCTCCAGTATCGTTCAGTTATCCTTATTAACCATATCTGCATATAGATCCTAAATCATTTTAATATATAAGTAATATTTGTGTGTATTGTTTGTTTGTCGCCGAGCAGATCCAGAAATCACATTCGAGGACTTCGCTGTTGACCAGTCATCAACTCCTGTTTCTTATGATGCGGAAGGCATGTCATATCTTTGGTCATCTTGAACCTATATTTTAAATGTTGCTAAAACATAACCTTGAATATAGATAATATTGCATGAGAAAGATTGAGAATGGTTGATTTATGAATTGGCAGTACTAGACTGGTTATCTGTGAAATGTGAAATAAACAAGTTTTGAGCCATGAACTATTATATGTATTTATATATTTATATTCAGGAAATAAAACCCCTAGCCGTGACCAGAAAAATGGTATGGATGGCGGAAGCACTGGAGGTGCTAGACTGCAAAGGATATGCAGGCACTGAAGGTGCAGGGTTGTGGTTGGTCTGGTCACTGGCATATAAGGACTAGAACCTTGTGTTGTGCGTCTAGTGGCATGAACAACGTGCTAACCGCAAGCCTGGAATGGGACAGGCCTGAACAAGTACTTATGTGGATCACACATGAAACCCCTGCATGAGTTGTGTTGTGATGATTGACAGGGAGGAGGACTCCCACTATCACTGAAGATGATCTGATATCTGACCCAGCAATGGGAACATGAGAAGGGTGGAGGGAGTACCGCCACAACTGTGTTTCGCGAGAGATCCACAGGGTCGGGGGTGAATTGTGAATGAGACATAACAAAAGTTCTTGTTATCTCCACCTTGCCACTCACACATGGTTGAGAGGAGGGGTCTAATCATTTTGATAGGATGGGCTTGAAAGTGGAATATCTTGCGGGTAAATTGGTACCTCTCTGCAGAGTTAAAAACGTATTCGAATACTCCGAGCTCCCGGGTTTTATAGGAGTCTGCTGCGGTGGATTAAATCCACGGGGTGTGACACAAGTACTATTTTCTAAATAAAATATGTTTAATCAAGATTACCCAAATGACATGTGTTGTCATGATAAGGAGTGCTGCCGTGGGCTATCGTGTGTCGACGTGTCGCGGTAGTGCTATAATCTAGTGAACATGAATGATGATGTTATATTATGACAAAGTGCTGCCAAGAAATAAGATGAGATGAGGTATGAAAGAAAAGGTTATTTTACAAACATCCATAATTCTTGACTAGTCTAGGTTCATATCATTACTACTATATGTATCTACTCTTACCTATGACTTGCTGAGTACGTAAGTGCTCACCCTTGCAACCTACAAATCAGTAGATGGAGCGTTCAATAATAAAGACGAAGGCGTGAAGAACTTCTTGGATCCAGAAGGAGGAGCGTCAGTCCCGTCATTGCCCTGATGTGTTGTTCTGCCGTCAACTTCTTTTGTGGGAGGGTCACCTATCTTCTGCTGTGTAGATGTTATTTTCCTGAACCATGTATGCCGTGAAGGCATTGTAATCTTCTTATGTAATATCAAGGCCAGCAGGCCACACTGCTTAACTATTTTGTAAGTTACTCTGTTGCAATGTGAATATACTCCTGTGCTTGACTTATCCTGGGAAGTCAAGGGTATGTGTATGCTATGCATATATGAGTCTAGCTGCAGCGAGCTAGGTCTCTACAGGAGTAGTCCTAGTCCCAGTCTCGGGGCGCGACAGGATGAAACCGAACGCGATCGGTTAGTTTGAAAGGCGCGTCTATACAAGCTCATAGAAGGAGTTTTGTATAGAAAGGGTACTCAAGGAGTATTTATGCGCTGTGTGTCCCAAGAGGAAGGAAAATCCCTCTTGAGAGAAATTCATGGCGGTGTATGTGGTGCGCACGCATCATATCGTACACTGGTCGGCAAAGCTTTCCGACAAGGATTTTATTGGCCTTCAGCACATGTTGATGCCAAGAATATGGTCAAAACATGTCCGCAGTGTCAGTTTCATGCGAGACAGGTTCATCAACCTGCCTATGCTCTACAAACCATTCCCCTTTCATGGCCCTTCGCGGTCTGGGGGATGGACATTGTCGGTCCTATGCCACAAGTGGCCAATTGATACAAGTTCTTGTTTGTAGCCATTGACACGTTTACAAAGTGGATTGAAGCTGAGCCAGTATGCAATATTACTACTACAGCTGCACAAAAGTTCTTTCATAAGAACATTGTGGCTCGATTCGGTGTTCCAAATCGTCTCCTCACTGATAACGGTTCCCAATTCGCCAGTGGTCTTTTTCTGGATTACTGCGATCAGGTTGGAACCAAGGTGTGCTTTGCCTCTGTAGCTCATCCGCAGAGCAATGGTGCCGTTGAACGTGCCAACAGGAAAATATTGCAAAGCATCAAGAAGTGTGTTTTCGATCGCCTTAAGACACGCTCGGGGGGCTTGGGTAGACGAGCTCTATTCCGTTCTATGGGCACTTTATACTACTTCTAGTCGAGCCACTGGTGAGACGCCATTCCATTTGGTATATGGGGCTGAGGCCGTGTTGCCTATGGAAATTAGTATTGACTCTGTCCGAACAGATCAATTCGAACAAGTTGATCAGAACGGGCAATGACTGCGAGATCTTATCCTCCTGGAAGAAAAGAGTGATCGAGCTTTGATCAAGTCTGCGATATACTTGCAAGCTTTGCGCAAGTACCATAACAGAAGGGTGTGACCACGCAGTCTTCACGTGGGTGATTTGGTTTTACGAAAAATACAAAACCAATCTAGTCGCAACAAATTCTCCCCGCAATGGGAAGGCCCCTACACTGTTGTTTCGGTGCCGTGACCAGGATCGGCTCGGTTAGCAGTGGAGGATGGTCGGATCTTGTCTAATACATGGAACATCGACCAACTACGCAAGTTTTATGTGTAAGTGCCCAATTCATTTTTCCTATTCAATTAGCATGATTTAACAAAACAAGCTTTTAAGTTTCATGTGTAGATTATTCCTCTTTTGCCCGTACATATATAACGAGTCTGGCTCGAGGGCTGGTCGCTGATGGTTATATTTTCACAGTATCCTGATCGGATTCACTGGCCGATCTCATGACCACTTCCAGACAAGACAACCCTAAATAAGCCGTTTCTCAACGCACACGAGGCTTGCTGGCATGACCTTGGTCATCAGAGTGGCTGCCTGTTTGCAATAAGATTGGGTATTGTGTTTAGTATGATTGTTAGTCTGGTCGGGTATCCCTTGTCATCGCTCACATATATTTCTCCTGTGCTCATAATACTAAGTTTTCAATATATATAATCACAGGCGGGGGCTAGGGGAATATGGTCGCAACATGAAAACAAAGAAAAGTGTTTCCTTTTTTAAAGAAAAATGCATCCATTTGCATTGTATACATTGTGTTTGTACAGATACAAGAATTTACAATATGCCGAGATCGTTCAAGAGTTTCTCGACAAGAGGTCTAACCTCCTCCATGATAGACCCAAGCTGGTCCTCACTCTCAACCTTTGCTTCTTCTGCCGCTGCATTCAAATCCAGATTTGGGCCATGGCGAAGATGAAGTCGGCAGAGGATGGCGGAGGCAGTTGATCGAACTTTGGATTTGATCGCCTCTTTTTGCCGCCTAGTATCTTTAGGAAGATACTCGAGGAGTGACTCTGCTTGGGTCACGACCAGTTTGGTCCAGTCGCTAAGGCTGAGGTTGTCCACCGTGGTTTCGACCACATCAGCCCTCAGTAGACCGGCCACCATCTTCAATTTTTCGAAGATGTTTCCTTGAGCACTACTGCAAGATGAGAGTGATGTGATCAAATCTTTATTCTCTCTGCGAACAGAGTCAAGGGTCACCTAGAGGGTTGTCTTCTCCTGATCGAGCCGGCTTATTTGGTCATCTCGCGCTGCGACAAGAGGCCATTACAAACAATTCATACAAAGAAGTTAATTTACTCTGGACAGAGGTATGCTTACAAGAGAGTTGTGATAGCAATTTCTGAAGTTCGCTCTCCAGGAATGAGATGTGGGTGGCTGCTCGGAATTCTTGATTTTCCCGTTCAGCGAGGCTCTTCATTAGATAAGCATTTTCTCTGTGACAGAATGGATGATTATCAAGATAAGTGCTTGCATTTGAATGACTAAAGAAATATCTCCCTTACCACTCTAGGCGACCAGTTTCTTCTTCTGCCGCCTCGACGCTATCTATCATAGCCAACGACATGGTCGCCATGCGGGTCATTTCCTATGACAAGAAAGGAGATTGGTTTCAAAACATAGATGCTCTCATGAAAGCACATAACCCATAAGGGGTGATCGACGTACCTCGGCATACTCTCGAAATGAGAGTTATCTTGGTGCAACCAATGGTTGAACCGTTGGGTTCACCTTATCCCCAGCAAGGACAGCGGACGTTTCTCCCCGCTGGCCTTTATTCTTGGCTAAGGCTGCAGATTCCAATATATCTTATTGGACTTTTGCATAAACCCTATCCACCATGGCCCGAACGACTTCTTGGACCGAAGGGATGGAGGTTTGCTCCCTGGAGACCTCGGTCGCAGGGGAAGCCCCAACACTGGCTGAGGCCGCCGAAGGGCTTGGCACTGGACTTCTGTGCCTAAGCAATAGAAAACGATACCGGTTGAGATTTCTATAAGTAACCATTAAGATCTAACCTTGTCCATACAAGGGAAATTTCTTACCTTACTCGAACTCCCTCCAATTTTTGGGATTTTGAAGAGGGTTCCCCAAGGAAAAGGGGACAGTCGTCATTTGTCCTGGTCTTCCTCTTCGTAAAGAGGACCCTGTCCTTTTCTCCCTGTGTGCACCAAATCATGAACATGCGCATGAGTAAAGATAAAGACTGAGACTGGGGTGATCCTTACCTGGGTGACCTCTTTGGTTGGCATTAGTACAGAAATGCAGTCTACTAACCCCTATCTTCTATCGGTTATTAGCGATTTAGTAGAAAATCGTTAGAAAATGTGCCTCGCGGTCATAAAAGGCCAATGGGAAGTATTTTTCCTATCAGTTTGTAAGAAACTTACCGTTAGAAGAAGCAGTATGATTTACTCTAGCGGTGATGAACATATTTGCCGTTAGAAGAGATGCATAAGTACTGACGGGAGAATGTTGTGCGCCGATAGGACTGGTCGACTTCTACAACTAGTCTTATTATATCGGTAATGTATGTATATACCGGCAGAATATGTACAAAAATTCCTATCAGCAATATGTAGCGTGCCGATAGAACCGTTCGCCTTCTACAAATATTTTTATTCTATCGGTAATGGATGCTTATACCGTTAGAATATATCAAAAATTGCTTAGAACTGTTCGTCTTCAAATAGTTTTATTCTATCAGTAATGTATGTTTATACCGTTAGAATATAGCGCAAATATCTTAGAACTGTTCGCCTTCTACAACTAGTCTTATTCTATCGGCAATGTATGTATATACCGATAGAGTATGTACAAAAATTTCTATCGGTAATATGTAGTGTGCCGATAGAACCGTTCGCCTTCTACAAATATTTTTATTCTATCGGTAATTTATGTTTATACCATTAGAATATATATCAAATTACTAACGGTATGAGGTTGTGTACCGACAGAACTTATCTAGTACTATAAATACCCGGGTATGTCTCTTTCATTCTCACAGTTCATCTGGCGCTCGTAGTCCTAACCCGTAAGCTCCATGGATGGCCGGCGCACCTCTACCGGCAACCGCTGCACCTCCGCACCTCCATCGACGCCCTCTAGATTTCGGCATCACAAGCAAGGTACGTAAAATTTTGGCAATATTGTTAGATTATTCTAATCCGATATGGCAATTATTCTGCAATTTTTGTATCCTTCATTTTGATGTGTCTTCTTTTCAATATGATTATGATCTGTGCAGGTCCTTGGATGATGCTCATGAGGGGCAAAGTATTTCACGGTTCTTCATCACAGTACGCTGCCTACATTGGCTTGTTGGCGAAAGAAACAGTGAAGATCACCATCGAGAGCTGGAAAGAAACGGTGAAGATCACCGTCGAGAGCTGGAAGGACGTGAAGGGCGAGATCTTGGTTGGCTCGGTCGAGAAGATCCTTAAGCCCGGCGTGTTTCTCAAATCAGGACCTACAGAAAGCATCTTACATTTTCTTGCATACACCAGCTTGTGGCCAGATGCTTACCTTCTTGGAGAAGAAGAATTGTTGTCATTTGCACAGCCATTCTACACCATCACTACACAGAACAACATCTTGGAAGGTAGGTTCTTTTTGTTAATGGAGTTGAGTTAAGTTGAGTTGATCGAGTTTGAGTCCAAGGAAATCACCAATACAAATGTAACTTGACGGCAGTTCCAGCTCCTCGGGCGTCTTCGAACTGTACTCCTATGGTTAAGTCCAATGTGGTTCAGACATTTGCTGTTTTGGATGAATGGATTTGTGATGTATCAGTTCTAACTTGTAGTCGGTAGTTGTATTTTCGCAACTTGCAAAGGTTCTCTTTTATGTAAAATGTATGGGCCACTGGGTCCTCATCGTGATCTGTTGTTAATTTCAAACGTGGCTTTTCTAATATACATCGAATGTGTGAATTGTTGTATTTGTATATTGTTGTATACTTGTGTATCATGTATTGCTATTTGGGACATGAACTTGAATGTGTAGGGAGTATTTGTGTATTTAATTGTATTGGTAGGTAGGTGTGTATTTGTACTGCTGTTTCAGACATGCACTTGAATTTGTGAACTGGCATGTGTATGTTTGTACCTGAATTTGTATTGGTGAACTGGCATGTGTATGTTTGTACCTGAATTTGTGAACTGGCATGTGTAATTTCTTTGGCAAGATGTAGTACCAAGTACCTAAGAAAAGTATTTTTGTGTCTCCTAGTTAATCTACAAATTAGCATTTCTTGAAATATTGCTTTATCTTCTAGTTAAGATCTGTTTGATGCTACATTGTGTTTAGATATGATTCTTTGGATGTGAGAACTGGTGTCATGTGTGTCATGCATTACCCAGTTTGGCACCAGTACCTCCTCTAACGGTAAATACACATATTTACTGATAGAACAACACATGTATTTGCTTAGTCATGCATCATCTAACGATAAATACACATATTTACCGATAGAAAAACACATGTATTTGCTGTGTGATGCATTACCCAGTTTGATTTTGTTTCAGCCATGTACTAGTACCTCTTCTAACAGTAAATACACATATTTACCGATAGAAAAAGGCCTGTACCTACTCAGCAATGCACCAGTACATTCTCTAACGGTATATGTGTGTTTTTACCGATAGAATATGTGAGTGCAAAATTACCCGCACTTAGTCTAACGGGTATTTCATGTATTTACCGTTAGAAAACCCCACTCGAGCATTGCTGAGTTGTTGTTTTGTTCTGTTGCACTCTGTCTCCCTCTGTTTGCGATGAGAGTTCCACGCTCGCAGCTACACTGCTAGGGTGATTAAGGCAAGCTGGAAGGAAGTTGATTGCACCTCACTCTTTAAGGTAAGCTTAATTGTCATCACTTATCTCTCTCTCCCTCTAGATCTCCCTCCCTCTCTACTTGCAAGCTAGCTGTATTGTGTAGTTCCAAGCTTGTAGCTCCAAGCTTGGGAGCTAGCTAGTTGGAAATGCTTCATGTTTTAGGAGCTCACTAGCTTGTATTGTGTAGTTAGCTAGGTTAATTAGTGTTAATTTCGTCAGGCTAGGGTTTAACACATCAGTTGTAAGAGGCTGTACATGTACATATACATAACTTAATCGGGCAGGTTTCATGCATGGCTGACTCGTTAAATTTTGTTAATTGTAGATGGACAGGAAATATTGGATGTATGGAATAAAACGTACTACTCTTGAATATTTGGATGGTGTGAATGAGTTTATTAAATTTGCTGAGCAACAAAAGGAGAGGAAGGGAGAGAAAAATATGCTTTGTCCTTGTACAGATTGTATGAATTTGAAGAGGTTTAGCAACTCTGATCAAATTAAGAGTCATTTGATTCGTCGTGGTTTTAACGCGCGATACACCCTTTGGATATGGCATGGCGAAGATCTTGAGGAAACAAGCACCACTACTACCAATCAGCAGGACTCAGATGTGGATTGCAATAATATCGATGATCATCCGAATTTTGATAATGTTCATTCCGATGTGCACGTAGATGATGATGATGAAAATCTAGAGGAGATGTTACGTGATGTAGAGGAAGATTACAACGAAAATGACTTCTGTGAATTTGAGAAACTGATTGCTGACTCTGAGAAGCCTCTGTTCCCTGGATGTGCAACATTTACAAAATTGTCTTCTGTGCTGAGATTATATAACTTGAAGGCAGGCAACGGTTGGAGTGATAAGAGTTTCATGGCATTATTAGATCTTCTAGCGGACATGCTTCCAGAGGGAAATGAGTTGCCAAGATCTACTTACCAAGCCAAAAAACTGTTGTGTCCGTTGGGAATGGAAATCGAAAGAATACACGCATGCCCAAATGATTGTGTGTTGTACTGTAACGAGTACTCCAGTTTGCATGTTTGTCCAAGATGCGGGGCATCGAGGTATACGCATAGGGACAGGATTGACAGTGAACGTCACGAGGTAAAGAAAGGACCTCCGGCGAAAACTGTGTGGTACTTGCCTGTGATACCTAGATTGAAGCGGCTGTTTGCAAATCCGAAAGTCACGAAGCACTTGCGTTGGCATGCTGAAGCCCGGAAACAAGACGAAAAACTGAGACACCCAGCTGATTCTATTCAATGGAGAAACATCAACAGAACATTTGCTGAGTTTGGCGGCGAACTTAGGAATATAAGGTTCGGGCTGAGTACAGATGGTATGAACCCACATGGTAATATGAGCAGTCGGCATAGCACTTGGCCGGTTCTTTTATGCATCTACAATCTTCCTCCTTGGTTATGCATGAAGCGCAAGTACATCATGATGGCGTTACTAATCTCAGGACCCAGACAACCCAAAAATGATATTGACGTGTTTCTAGCGCCTTTAATCGAGGACTTACAAAAATTGTGGAGCGAGGGGGTGCAGGTGTGGGATGCATACAAGAAAGAGAATTTCATCTTGCGGGCCCTGATATTTTGCACCATAAATGATTTTCCGGCCTACAGCAATTTGTCGGGGTATAGTACGAAAGAAGCCAAGGCTTGCCCTATTTGCCTAGATGAAACTGAGAGCATGTGGCTGCGAAACTGCTGGAAAATAGTGTACATGGGTCACCGTAGGTTTCTTCCGGTGCATCACACGTACCGTAAGAAGAGGAAATCATTTAATGGGAAGCCTGAGAAGGGATCAGCTCCAGTGTTTCTGATCGGTAAGGAGATTTACTCGTGCGGGAAGGACATCAAAGCTGAGTTCGGTAAGTATTCTAAACCTCGAGAAAAAAATGTTTGGAAGAAGAGATCGATTCTTTGGGATCTACCGTACTGGGAGCACTTACAAGTTCAACATTGCATTGACGTCATGCAAGTAGAGAAAAATGTCTGTGACAGTTTGATTGGTTTGTTGTTGAACATTCTGGGAAAGACAAAGGATGGTGTGAAAGCTCGTCGTGACATGGTGGAAATGGGGATAAGGACTGAGCTTGCACCTTTAGAGAAGGGAAAGCGTACATACCTCCCCCCGGCCTGCTATACGTTGTCCAAGAGCGAAAAAACAGAACTCTGTCGGTGCCTGCACGGTGTTAAAGTTCCATGTGGGTACTCCGCGTACTTGAAAATACTTGTGTCCATGAAGGACCTAAGACTGGTTGGCACGAAGTCCCACGACTGTCATGTGCTGTTGTCACAAATGCTTCCCATTGCTATCAGAGGCATTCTCCCAGTTAAAGTCAGAGAGACAATCACAAACCTATGTTATTTCTTCAACGCAATATCTTGCAAGGTAAGTACGTGCACTCGTACTATAAGTTCATTACCTCCATTTGTGGAGCTTAATTAGAAGATTTTTCTGATATGAATATTTGGCGCAACTGTGTCCTCGTAGGTAATTGATCCGGATGGACTGGACACTTTGCAACGCGACATGGTTACAACTCTTTGTCAGCTCGAGATGTATTTCCCTCCATCGTTTTTTGATGTTATGGTCCATCTGATTGTTCACCTTATCAGAGAAATTAAGTTTTCTGGACCCGTGTGCCTGCGCTACATGTATCCATTTGAGAGATTTATGGGTGTATTGAAGGGATACGTAAGGACTCGTCGTCGACCCGAGGGGAGTATCATGGAAGGTTATGTCACCGAGGAGGTGATTGAATTTTGCACAGATTATATGGCCGTGGTTGACCCAATTGGCGTTCCTAGGTCCCAACACGAGGGTAGGCTTCAGGACATCGGAACGATTGGATTCAAAGCTATCGTCCCCGTTCGTAATGTGTACGCAAAATCACATTTTTGGGTCTTACAACACATGACGGAGGTCGAGCCATACATACACGAGCACAAGGTAATGTTACGGTCACAGAATCCTTCGAAGTCAGAGATTTGGGTCACCAGAGAACATAACAGGAAATTTGCTGGGTGGATCCAAGAAAGAGTCACGCGAGCTGCCGAGGGCTCCATAAGTGAAACTGTGACATGGTTGGCTAGGGGCCCAAGATTCACTGTAGGGACTTGGTAGGGGTACGACATCAATGGATATTCATTTTACACAAGAGCTCAAGACGCTAAGAGTAGCACACAATGTAGCGGAGTGACACTGTTTGCTATTTCCGAGGATGCCAGGTCAGTAAGGGCGCTGAACTCATATTACGGTGCTATTGACGAAATATGGGAGCTCGATTACGGATTACTTAAGATTCCCCTGTTTCGATCCCAATGGGTCGAAATCCCTCGAGGTGTTCAAGTTGACAGTTACGGGTTTACTCTCGTCGATCTTGATAGAGTCGGACACCAAGACGATCCATTCATACTTGCAAAGCAAGCCACACAGGTATTCTACATTGTTGACCCGGCCAATCCAAACTTGCATGTTGTCCTCCATAGCAAGAGACGTATTGTTGGGGTCGAAGATGTTGTTGACGAAGAGGAGTATAACCAATTCGACAAAATACCTCCATTTTTAGAGGACATTCAATCTATCCCTACTGTATATATCGACGAAACAACGTATTTGTGAGATGATCACGAAGAAGGATTATGGGTTGAGAACCATTGATGATTATTTTCTATTTCAGGGAAAAATGCCAAGCAAACAGCCCACAAGTTCTACATGAAGGTGAGGAACTTATCATTAATACATCAGGCAATACATTTTTCTTTAGAACTTAATGATAAGCTAGTTCACAGCATTAATATATATCAATTTTACTCCACAGCATGAGTTCTAACATGTACAGTACCTTTATCCTGTAAGTACTTAAAATTTCCCTTCAAATTTTCTTGCAAAAATCTCATTGCAGCCTCTTGCTTCTTCAAATTAAGCTCTCCAAAAGTCCATTTGTCTGACGGTATTTTATTATTTGTACCGATAGAAAAGGGCATCCACTACTTTAATGTGTCTCAGGCACTTCACAAATTTCCCTGCGAAAAATTTACTTATTCTATCGGTATTATTATGTTTTACCATTAGAATAAATTCGTTAGTCTCACGGTATTTTGTTGTTTGTACTGATAGAAAAAATTAATTGGTCTGACGGTATTTTGTTGTTTGTAGCGATAGAACAATACTCTGGCGCTTTGAATTCTCAACTGTGTCGCCATGCGTCGCCTTGGAAATTCTATAAGTACCTCGCCATGCGTCACAGTATTTTGTTGTTTTTCTAATTCTCAAACTCTTCGACCCCTTATCTTCTCTTTCACAATGGCATCCTCAATGGGATCATCAGCCTCGCCCTCCCCAGTAAGAACTCTAAATCTCCTGGGTTTACCCCTGTATTGTTAATCCATGTTCAGTACATTCTTGACCTGTTGATTTACACAGGGAAGGGGAGCCGTGGAAGACACTGGCAAAGTCAAGGACGAGTTGAGGGCCCTCCAGGAGGAGCACAAGCACCTTACGGACAAGCACACTCAGCTACGGCTTGAACTGGACGATCTCCTCCAGCGCATTCAGCACATGAAGACGGATGGTGACAATTCTAGGGCGAGGACGAGGCGTCTTCACGACGAGAAGCAAGCCGCAGATATTACCATCGCTGGCTGCTATTTGACTATGAAGGATACCATAGCAAAGTTGAGGGAGGTCGCAGGCCTTCTCGAAGCGGTAGTAGTTGATTCTAAGGACAACTTGTCGCTAGAGGAGTCCTGTGTCCTGGCTGCAAGTCAAATTGACTTTATTCTACATGCAGCCAGGGCTAAGACCACCCCTTGACCTAGCATTTTGGATTTTTATTTTTTTTATAAGTGATAAGACAACAATGAATGAACAATTTGTTTTTATGTCAATTTTCCAATTTTTCGGCTATCTTCCCTCTTTCTTTATCATTCTGCAGCTTTCAAGCACGGTCTGTTTGATGTTACATTGTGTGTACATATAATTGTTTGAAGGTGAGAACTGGTGTCATGTGTGTCATGCATTACCCAGTTTGCTTTGGTTCAGCCATGTAACATCACATGTTGTAACAGTAAATACAGATGTGTCATGTGTGTCCACTACTTTAATGTCTCTCAGGCACTTCAAAAATTTCTCTGCGAAAAATTTACTTATTCTATCGATATTATTATGTTCTACCGTTAGAATAAATTCATTAGTCTGACGGTATTTTGTTGTTTTTACCGATAGAAAAAGGGCATCCAATACTTTAATCTCAGGCACTTAAAAAAATTTTCTGGGGAAAATTGGTCTCACGGTATTTTATTGTTTGTACCGATAGAAAAGGGAATCCACTACTTCAAATATTGTTCTGGGAAAAATTTACTTGTTCTATCGGTATTATTTTGTTGTACCGATAGAAAAGTGCATCCACTACTTTATTACACGTACATGGACCTTGAGTTTCCCTCCAGTCGAACAATTCTAACTTATAGCACTGCGTCTCTTCGAGAGCGAAGAAAACCACAACCTCCGCAGTGACCACTCACTTCCTCTCTCCCACACGACGATCGCCGGCTGGATGCTGGTTCACCACTGCCACCGGTTCATATTTTCGTCCTTTGCCATCCGCCGCTGCGTTCTATACCGCCTCTCCCTCACCACAACTGATCGCCGTAAATACCCTAATTCGTCGTTCTTTTTCCAGCATCTTCCTTATTTGATCTTTGTGTTTTGTATGTACTAATTCTTTGAGTTTTGAAATTACACTAGGGTTCCCTATTGTGTTGGATTATGAACATTCCGCAGGCAATGTTGATTTAAATTAGGGTTGACATAATATGTTCCAGTGCTGTAATGAACCTATTTTGAGATTTTAACTTATATGTACTGCTGTATGTGTGATCAATTGCATCCAACTGCCATGTAATGCACATTATACATTGGAGGTGTTCTTACACATATTCTATCTGTATCTCCTGTATTTGCCGATAGAAAAAATTGTTCTGTTCTATCGGCAGCTCATGTGTTTACCGATAGAAAACATTGTTATGTGTGAAATAATAATGCTGGCCCATGAATATTAGTATAGAAAATCATGGAGAATGTTGACTTAAACCAAGACTATGTGATGCCAGTGAATGGCGGCTTATCAACAATATTCCAGAACAATATGTTATATCGGTATCTCGTATCTTTGCCGATGGAAAACATTGTTATGGTCTATCGGCAGCTCATGTGTTTACCGATAGAAAAGATTTCTGAACAGTTCAGGAATTAATTTTTGCACGTCTTTTAGTATTATTTTCTTCGGACATCCCTTTTGTAGCCCTAATTAGTCTCCAGTCCTGGGCTGAGTTATGGAACTCCAAGAAGAATTAATTGCCATATGTTGCCTGCTTCCTATATGAAAATGTGTAGACGAAAATGCTGAGAAATAGAATCTTATCTTCTATTGGTAGTTTCTGTGTTTACCGATAGAAAAATATTTAAAATAGGTCCTTTTGCTTTGTAAAATGATTTGGTTTGTGTTTCCATTAAATTTCTGATGGTTTGTTGATGGTTTTGTAGGGAAAGACATGTCGTCGTCTTCATCGGATGGTACTAGTGGTTCGAATAGGGCCAACCCCAACGTAACTGAAGATGCAGCTAGTTCATCCCAGCGCAAGAGGGTGGGGCGAGGCGCGACGACGTTGGGCCGTTTGGCCAAACGCACGAATCTTTCTTGTGAGTTCAACCAATTTGGGAGGCCGATCGAAAAGAATGCTGGGAAGTACACGGCCTACGTTGGGCTGTTGGCGAAAGAAAGGGTGAAGATCACCATCCAGAACTGGAAGGACGTGACAGCAGATGAGAGGGATAGGTTGTGGGCGGAAGTGAAGGTTAAATTAACTGAAATCGCTGAATTCTTTCGTAATCACGTTCTCTTGGCTTATACTAAAGTTTAACTAACTCGTGATTAATTGTATGCATTGTTTGAAAACAAGCTAAGTGGAACATCCCTGACGATACACCTAGGACGGCCTGCTTGAAGGACATGAACAGAACATGAAAAACCTTTAAGAGCTGGCTTGTCAGTAACTTCCTCGCTGCAGGGAAATCTTCTTGCGAGAAGTACCCCTTCATATCAGAGGAGGTATGGGAGGAATTCACCAAGCAGAAGGGGACCAAGGAGTTCAAGGCCCTTAGCGAGAAGAATAATTCGATCCAGAAGAGGAACGACCACCTACATCGGCTCGGATCTTGGGGCTATGCGGGGAAGGAGGAGCAGTGGAAGAAGGAAGACTCTCAAAATCCTGCCATCGACCCCCCTGAGTTGCCGCTCGCCGAGATCCGGGATGAGAGGTGCAAGCGATGGTGGAGGGGGAGGGGGTCCGTGTCGTCCACGGGGTGCAGTTCGCAAACCCTAGGGGCGCCGACGTTGTGAGGCAATTGGTAAGTTGGCTAACCTCGTAAACTATGTGCACATAAGTGTATATAAGGCAATTTGTCTCACAAGGTACCTTTAAATGTAACAGATCTCTTTTGAGAAGGAGGCAGTGGAGGGATTGTTTACCTCGCAGAGGGAGAACGACATCCTCACCAGGGCTCTAGGAAATAAGGAGCATCCCGGGCGGACACGGGCCGTGGGAGCCATTGTGTCGTGGAAGGCCGGTTTCGCAGATCCGGCTCCACCGAGGAAGAAGGCCCTCTCCTGGAAGGAAAAGGAAGCGGAGCTCTCCGATAAGATACGGGCTAAGGTACGGGCGGAGATACGGGCTGAGGTGCAGTCTGAGGTCACACAAATGAGGGAAGAGTTTGCACGGTTGAGAGAAGCATTGCTGGCCAAGAGTGCAGATGCGGATCCCGGGGGGTCAGATAAGCAGTTGCGCTTCGAAGGTCCTCGCGGATCCAGTGGATCTACTTGAGGTACTGCAAGCCTTCATCTGTGCACTTAAGTTGATGCCACTCCCATTCTGTTAGAGTTGTTTCGCTAACTGTTTTAATTGTTACAAATTTGTAGAAGCTGGAGGGCTGCATTCCTACTGAATCACCTAGGCGACAGGCAGGAAGTGGTTGGACACGGCTTCGTATATCCGTCTGGGCCGGATGTCCAGGTCCACTGCGTACCTCTGCGGTTGGGGTTCGCAAAGGTACAGGTGGACATGGCCATGCCGGGCTACAACGATTCTCCATTGCCAGTCCCAACAGAGGAAATGCAGACACTTACTGAGGCAGTGGGCTCCTACGTATAGTGGCCCAAGAAGTGTCTTCTAATACAACAGGTAAATCCTACGCATTTTAGATTACATCCTACTCAGTACACTCAACTTGCAAAATCTAACATACGTGCTCATTAATTGAAGTGGCCTGCTGGCGGGCTACCAAGGGACTGCGCCCCCAGCTCGGCGCATGAGGCCGGATCTCATGTGACCTTGAACACATCAAAGACGGCCTCGACCCTAGCCAGCGCATCCACGCCTTCACCTCAGAAGAAAGCCGCCATCACCTCGCCCTTGCCTTCGAAGGTACACGCTCAGTCCCCAGCAAAAGGCAAGGGCAAAGGGCGAAAGGGATAGCCGGAGAGGTTCAGGAATGGGTTCCCACTCGTGTCGGAGGCAGCTTTGCGCAAATTGGATCGATCAACCAGAGACCTCCACGAGTGGTACCTACACCGAGCTCGGCGCAATCTGAACTTCTTATAGTTCCCTACAGGCCTAGGCAGTTCCACCGTGAGCCCAGGAGTATATCCGTGGCACACGAGGATTTGTTCGACCTCTACAACTGGCGGGAGCTTGATATGTCCATCATACGGATTGGAGTCCTGTGAGTTTGCTGATCCTATGTATTGCTGTTTTCTAACTCTGTTTGCTAACTCTGCATTGTTGTAGTTCATTTGAAATGTTGTAACTTTCTGTGCAATACTAATGTCGTCCTTTGCATGCAGGTGCATGTACAGGATGTTGGATCAAGGATGCTGACTAGAGGGGGGGTGAATAGGAGGCTTTTAAAAACTTTTAAGCTTAAGCAAATAATTGCAAATCAAGAACGAAAAATATAAGCGAGGGAAGAAGAGAACGAACACAACAGTTTTTACTGAGGTATCAGAGACTCGCCCAGTCTCCACTAGTCCTCTTTGAAGCACTCAAGTCACTTGAGTTTTGCTTCAATACTCACAAAGAGTATTATCAACTATTGGTTGCTCCTTGTCCACTCCGGAAAGACGAGCACCGATGCCTTGTACAAACTTGCCGAGCCTCTCCAACAATCTCCGATCTGGAGAGGTCAACGGCCATGCCTCTGAACCGTCTAGGTGAGGGTGCTCACCAAGAGTAACAGGCAGCGAAGTCTTCTCAAGACCTCCAAACACGCACCGAGAAACTAATAGGATGCAAATGCACTAAAACGAAAATACTCGGTGGATCGGAAAAGCTCTCGACTTGATCAAAAGATCAAGATTTTGTATAAGAAACTAAAGCTCAAGAGAGAATATGAGAGAAGGCTGCTTGTTATCTGAAATACATGCCCAATGCCCCTATTTATATCCTCAAGGATCAAATGAACCATTGGAGCTAGGGCTGAAAGTCAGCAACTCAAACTGACAGTCAGTTTGTCTAACTGACAGTCAGTTTAGTGCACAACGGCCGACAAAATTTACGGATGAAAATTTGCTAGCCGTTCGTGGTCGTTTAAGGAAACTTGAAACCCACAACTGACAGTCAGTTGTGCAAACTGACAGTCAGTTCGACCACAGACTCGACCAAAAACAAATAGAAACTCAGTTAAAAACACTGTGGTCGAATCCCCAACTGACAGTCAGTTTAGTACAAAAATTTTGAGCCCAAAATACACCATCTCTGGACAATTGTCAATTAACACAAACTGACATTCAAACTGACAATCAGTTTAGCAAACTGACAGTCAACCTAAACAAAAACAGATATAACTTTAAATCCAGAAATCCAAAAGAGGTGTTTAATAGCTCGTTTGAAAGATAATTTCAAGGGCTACATTTTTGTCAGTAGAAGCAAAAACAAGATCTACCTAGATCTTTCTAGAAAATCGAAAAACTCTTCTGCTGTCAAAAACTGAACTGAAAATCCAAATAACTCAAATTAAGTTCAAGTCAAATCCAAGCAAAATGATGCAATGCAATGACCTAAGTTTCTCGGTTTATGTTGGAGATAAAGAGAGGACTTTCGCCACCCCTCTTTATAGTACGGTTAAAGCTAAAAACAATTTTCCTAACCGATCAACTCCAAACGCCGAGATCGGTGAAAAATAGAAACTCATAATACCTTAGGTCTTTCGCATCTTCATGATTTTTACGTCTCGTTCCTGCTCTTTGCGACTTGTGCTTTTATTTCACGTCAGGTTCGTCTTGTATACCGTGCATTTCTTCTCAACACAACTCTGTATCAAATAGACTCAAAAGCACAATTAGTCTGAAACACTTTGTTTTCATTAATCACCAAAATTAGGGTTAGGCATGAAGGCCTAGATGCAACACAGGATAGCATCAGAGGCTGTGTGTGACAAGGTGGGTTTCCTCGACCCAGAGAAAATAAGCCTCACGATGCTAGAGCACGACGCCGCGCACGCTGAGCAGTACATTCCAAGGTGTTGATGGCGCAGCAGGACAAGGAGTTCATTCTGGTGCCATACCACCAAAGGTTAGTGCATTTCGTACTAATTTAACTCAATCTTGTATGTTACACCTAAGATATACTTTGAGCTAGCGGTCCTCTTTTACGTACAATGTAGGGGCCACTGGATCCTCATCGTGATCTGTCCGCTGAGGAACGAGGTGTACTACCTCGATTCGATGCGTGACAGATTATCGAACGAATATGTGGTCAAGGGGAATATAGAGGCGTAAGTAACTTATATGTTTGATTTAAATTTTGACCTCACTAGCTAATGATAATACATTAACCGGCAATGCTAACTGAAATGCAGGGCTTTTGATAAATATGTATCCGCTGGAGGGAGGCATGCCGCACCACAGGGCTCCCTACTAGCTTGGAAAGAATATGAGGTACTCATGAGACTTTTTGTTTATGCTTAATTAGTTTATGGAAAAAATAGCTAACATGTCTTCGCATATGCAATTATCTCAGTGCCATCAACAGCCGCAATTGTGGGAATGCGGGTTTTATGTGCTGCGCTACATGTATGACCTGCTGCAGACAAACTTTGCCCAATTCCCCCAGGTAAGCATCGATAGCTAACTCAAATTTGAAAATTGGGTGTCACGTTCAAAATTAGGAAGTTAGTTACTCAGTATTCACACATGCTTGCAGATCGCCCTGTCGAAAGACCAATACGAAAATGCAAAGATTAGAGATCTTCAACAAATCTGGGCTCAATATGTCATGGAGGAAGTTGCGCCCAACCAACAGCCATGACAATTTTCTCTTTTTCGTGTACTCTGTGCATAGACTGTTTATATATATATGTGAATAAATGTCCACATTGGATTGCAATTTGTATTTGTCCATATATATGTGAATAAATGTGAATAACTATCTAATGTGTCAATCTGTTCAATGTATATGTGAATTTACCCTTCTTTGCATCTGTACTATATTGTGTATCTAATCTATACTGTATTGCATCTATACTGTATATGTGAATGTACTGTATTGTGAATGTAAAGAATGTACTGTATATGTGAATGTACTGTATTGCATCTGTACTGTATTTCTATCGGTAAATTCATTCACAACCTAGAGACTACTATCATTTTTTCTATCGGTAAACTCATCCACAACCGAGAGACTACTATCGTTTTTTTCTATCGGTACACTCGTAATTAACCGTTAGAAGAGTGTGACTTTTCCTGCCGTGAACTCATACACAACCAAGAGAGTACTATGATTTTTCTATCGATAATCTCTTTCACAACCGAGAGAGTACTATACTTTATTCTATCGGTACACACGTAATTCACCGTTAGAAGAGTTTAACTTTTCCTGCCAGTAAACTCATACACAACCGAGAGAGTACAATCGTTTTTTCTATCGGTAAATTCATTTCCAACCGAGAGAGTACTAAGGTTTTTTATATTGGTATACTCTAAATTAACCGTTAGAAGAGTGGTACTTTTCCTGCCGTTAAACTCATTCACAACCGAGAGAGTACTATATTTTTTCTATCGGTAAACTCTTTCACAAACGTCAGACTACAACGGGTTTTCTACCGGTGTTCTCCTAAGATACCGTTAGAATAGTGAAGTTCTTCTATCGGTTATTTACCGATAGAAAATGACCTGACTTGTTCTATCGTGTCTATCTCTATCGGTACAAAAATCGATAGTATAAGGGTGTTTTTTACCGATAGAAGAAAGCTTTTTTGTACTAGTGTGGTAAGGATACAGCCGTTGGACTAGGTGTCTCCTGGACCATAGGCGTCAGGACTTCATCTGCGACCGCGGGGTTGCTGGCAGTGGCGGTGTCCTGTTCTATCATTTCCGCCCCAGGCGTTAGGTGCGGAATGCTCGCCACCCCAGGGCTGGCCGTAACCATCTCGTGGCAGATGGAGGGAATGTTTTCTTCCTCCTGCACGAACACTACTCAGTTGACGTTCACAAATGGATAACGACCATCAAAGCTGTGAAGGATCTTACCATAGTCACCCCTTCTGTCAGGGGGAGAGGTGTAGCAAGCCCTGAAGCTTCTTGGGCTTCGGGCACTGGAACTTCACCCGCAACCACAGGGTTATCGGTGGTCGCGGGGCCCACTATGGTCGTTTCTGGTCTCGCGGGTGAAGACAAGACTTCGCTAGACAAGGAGGTAATTGTCTTCCTCTTACGGTGGATCAGAGGGATGTTATCTTCTTCCTCCTCGCTCCCTTCGCCCTGTACAACGAAGAGGTGATTCTGGTTTGTACCTAGGGGAATAGAGGTTATTGAGTATCTTACCGTGGTTTTCTTTGCGGTAGAGGGAGCC